>CM038717.1:4425738-4530738 GCA_021613375.1 Megaleporinus macrocephalus | reverse complement strand
GAGAACTGATAATAATACTGGGTTGTTTAGGAGAAGCTTGGAAAGAGTTAAATAAACACACTGACGTATGGAAAAGCACTACTTACTCTATTAATACTGATTAATATTTAATAATAAAGTCTTTACTGAGTGAAAAGTTTCCAGTCTGGATATAATAGCTTTTTATATATAACAATGTCCTCAAGTCACTTTTGCACAGATACTGTATGGTAGAAACAGCCTCTCTGACACTCACAGATGGTGTGAGCAGCTTCACTGACTACAATAAGAGTGCTCTGGTTCTGTCCCTGCCACTTATTAGTTTTGCTCGGTAACACTCAGCACTCTGATGGTCCAGTATGAAATCAAAGTAGGGTTGTGTGATAATGTGTTTATAAATCTTATATTTTACTAGCTTGCACTTCTTAAAAGATATTAAGAAGTGCACTCCCTCCTCATACTCCTCACACTCTCTTCATACCCCTCACACTCTCTTCATACCCCTCACATTCTCTTCATACCCCTCACACTCTCTTCATACTCCTCACATTCTCTTCATATCCCTCACACTCTCTTCACACTCCTCACACTCTCTTCATACTCTCTTCATACTCCTCACACTCTCTTCATACTCCTCACACTCTCTTCATACTCCTCACACTCTCTTCATACTCCTCACACTCTCTTCATACTCCTCACACTCTCTTCATACTCTCTTCATACTCCTCACACTCTCTTCATACTCTCTTCATACTCCTCACACTCTCTTCATACTCCTCACATTCTCTTCATACCCCTCACACTCTCTTCATACTCCTCACACTCTCTTCACACTCCTCACACTCTCTTCACACTCCTCACACTCTCTTCATACTCCTCACACTCTCTTCATACTCCTCATACTCTCTTCATACTCCTCATACTCTCTTCATACTCCTCATACTCTCTTCATACTCCTCATACTCTCTTCATACTCTCTTCATACTCCTCACACTCTCTTCATACTCCTCACTCTCTTCATACCCCTCACACTCTCTTCATACTCCTCACACTCTCTTCACACTCCTCACACTCTCTTCACACTCCTCACACTCTCTTCATACTCCTCACTCTCTCTTCACACTCCTCACACTCTCTTCATACTCCTCACTCTCTTCATACTCTCTTCATACTCCTCACACTCTCTTCACACTCCTCACACTCTCTTCACACTCCTCACACTCTCTTCATACTCCTCACACTCTCTTCACACTCCTCACACTCTCTTCATACTCCTCACTCTCTTCATACTCTCTTCATACTCCTCACACTCTCTTCATACTCCTCACTCTCTTCATACCCCTCACACTCTCTTCATGCTCCTCACACTCTCTTCATGCTCCTCACACTCTCTTCATACTCTCTTCATACTCCTCACACTCTCTTCATACTCCTCATACTCTCTTCATACTCCTCACACTCTCTTCATACTCCTCATACTCTCTTCATGCTCCTCACACTCTCTTCATACTCTCTTCATACTCCTCACACTCTCTTCACACTCCTCACACTCTCTTCATACTCCTCACTCTCTTCATACTCTCTTCATACTCCTCACACTCTCTTCATACTCCTCACTCTCTTCATACTCTCTTCATGCCCCTCATACTCTACTTATACTCCTCACACTCTTCATACTCTGTACATACTCCTCATACTCTCCTCATACTCCTCACTCTCCTCATACTCCTCACACTCTCCTCATACTCTCCTCATACTCCTCACTCTCCTCACTCTCCTCATACTCCTCACACTCTCCTCATACTCCTCACACTCTCTTCATACTCCTCACACTCTCCTCATACTCCTCACACTCTCCTCATACTCCTCACACTCTCTTCATACCCCTCACACTCTCCTTATACTCCTTATATTCTCTTCACACTCCTCATACTCTCTTCATACTCCTCACACTCTCTTCATACTCTCCTCATACTCTGTTCATAGTCCTCATACTCTCCTCATACTCTGTGTGGTGGTTTGTTGGAAGGTGATAAACAGGTTAGCTGTGGATCTTTAACGGCTGTTTTCTAACAAAGTCTGTAAACGGTCGTCTTCTGAGTAACGTCAGTCTTTTCAGATCCAGACCAGCTCCACACCAGTGAAGATGATCAGTATATGCTAGCCAGTGGCACTGGCTTGGCATCAGTGAAACCATAGCAACCAAAAGGTCCCCCCACTCCCCATACCTCCTGAACTTTGGGGCACTGGAAGTTCCATTCGCAGATCTGGTCGCCGCCGGCGATGGCGTTCATAGACATGAGGCAGATCGTCACAGCAATCGTCCCCACGATCACCTCCCACGGATGCGTGGCCACAAACAGGCCATGCAGTCTGAAGAGACGGGTCAGCATCGTCACGGTGACCGGGCTCAGCGAGTCACCTGGAACTAGGGGGGCACAAAAACAGGAGCTCAGTGTGAGCGACACCCTGCAACTCTTACATACTCCCACCAGCTCTACTCATAAATGTTCCTCTAATTTCTCTGCTCAGGTGAACAGCTGAGAGGTGAACAGAGTCACTCAGAGAGGTTCGGTGTGAAATGCTCTGTTCCTAGTGGTGGTGAATGGAACCAGACGTCCACCTTTAAAGGCTCCCTCCTATCACGATATTACATAACATGATTATAAATAAATACACTGTCTGATGTCTGAGATACTGGGCCATGTGCTTCTCAGGATGGAATAACAGCTGGATTTCACAAGAACTCATGATCGGATCTCTCAGATCACGTACTGGGGAGATCAGACACGGACGGATCTACAGCACATTTAATATATATATATTTTTAAGTATAAACAGAACATGTTTTTAGTATTCGTACACAACTGTAAGAGTTAAAAGGAGCATTCCAGCACTGCAGATCAATGAAAGCATCCAAGCCTGTGGACTCATAACAGCTGTATAACTACAAGAAGCAGAGTAATCAGATTTATGGGGGTACATACAGAACAGAGTCTCCAAACACTGTAAACAGTAATGTTTGTTACTGAACAGTGCTTTATAAATACAGATTATTATTAATATTATTATTATTATACATTTTTTTCCACTATTAACATTATATAAACCCAGAGGACACGTGTAGGTTCACTGGTAGATTTGACAGACAGCTACACAGCTGACTCCATTCACTTCACACACACAAGGACGGACCCCCTAACCTGCCGTGGCTTCAGTCTCCCCCTGTGCTGGTGTCCAGGATTAATTGATATATTTAGAATAGCCATGTGAGACTCATAAATAAGAAGGCAAGCTGTGTCTAAAGCTTTAATAATAACACATGTCTAATATTACTCTAACATAATTTCAAGTGTTGCGTCATCCTGAGTTCGCTGCCGTTTCCTGCACCCCGAGGACCCTGACATTGAAAACACCACCAACTTTCTTGCACAATTTGTTTGTTGGTTTAAATTAATTTCATTTCATTTCAGATTCACCTGCAATCATTGCTTCTGGAAAGTTAGCCTGAGTATAAGAAATTAAGTACATTGTTTAAACTTGTGTACTATTATACACACTTATTAATGATATAGTATTATTATTATAAGGCAACACAAGCCCTGCTGAAGAAAACAGCTAGTCTAAACTGGTTTATGCTGGTTAAACTATTCACCTAGCTTAGTCATACTGGTTGACCAGCATACCAGCACCCAGAACCCAACATCTGCTGGTTTTTCCAGCAGTGTGGACCCAGTATCCCCAGTGTTTGGAGCACTGGCGTCCAGGTTTAATTGATATATTTAGAAGATCCATGTGAGATCCATAAATAAGAAGACATCTAACATCTACTAATAATTATGTAACGCGAGTCTAATATTACTTTGACGTAATTTCAGTTCCTACGTGCTGCGTCTTCCTGCGTTTGCTGCGAAATCCTGCACCCCAAGGACCCTTTAGCGTCTGTCGGGTCCGCCTAACATAGAAAAACACACCAACTTTCTCGCCCAGCTGCTTCTAAACAAGGCTGAAATGCTTGGGTTGAGTTAATATACGGCTGAAAAGACTAAACAATTTAGCCAAGGTCAGGTTTTTAAGGTTTAAATCCTTCGACAGTGAGCTCTGTTAGCTAGCTAGCTATCCCTTAGCTACTTACGTCGCATAACTCACTGCTGTAACGTTACGAAAGTTAGACTTTTACGTATAAAAACACGTGGAAGTTAAAAAATAATTACATTAAGCTTCTAAAAATATCCGAACCCAGTTTCTTCTTCAGGGTGTCGCCGTTTGACACCTCAGCTTGTGTCAGATCCAGCCAATCAGAGAGCTCAGAGAGCGACAGGAAACGGAAAGGGTGCAGAATTTGTCAAGTACAGATTACGGCGTGTACGTTAGTCCAGCTGTAGCTTAAAGCTAAACAGCTCTACTCGCTCAAGGTCAAAACTATGTGTCTGAAAATATTGAGTAAAATAAAAGAACATGTTTCCTGAAGAGACAGACGTGTAATAAAAGCAGCGGTCATCAGTTAAATACCTTCATTTGTTAATCCTCTCCACTGATCGCTGTCCATCAGCTTCTCCTTCCTCTGCGGCGATGGCGGCCACAGCGAGTAGACCTAGGCGGAAAAGCCACACCCACCATATGATGTCATCCTATCGCTGTTCTGATTGGTTTACTCGCCCCCTATACACTCGTAAGACCTGGTAATTCATTTTTGTCCTCTGGAGGGGACATGAGTCTCCAAAAGACATTTTAAAAACTAAAGTTTATATTAATAATAATACCTTGCTAAATCTAAGCCGTGTAGAGGACATCCTGGTCTTTCCAGTGGTGTATCATGTGTTGGGGTGTCATTCACAACAGAAGTTCTAGATGGATGGATGGATGGATGGATATATATATATATATATAGATAGATAGATAGATAGATAGATAGATACTTTATTGATCCTGAAGGAAATTTAGCAGCCAGTAGCAAAGTACAACACCCAGTACAAAGAAGTATAAAGAAGTATAAAGAATTCCAATAGTCAAAAAGAAAATACACAAGAGCATATGAAAACAAAACTATACACCCTGACTGTAGGTAAAAAGGTAGAGCAGTAATAAATTAGGTAATGTGTAAGAGAAAAACGGCTATCAGTAGATATATTACAGTACTGGGATATTTATTACAAAATAAATAGATGTGCAAAGATTGTATTAAGTAAATGTTAATGTTAAATAGTGTTTATTTATTTAACACTATTAACACTATTTAGTGTTAAATAGTGCCTTTTTACAAATAGCTGCCTCTCAGTAACCACATTTTATGGGAGCAAGAGAGATAAACTGTCAAATAATATGTATTTATTATGTTTCTAAAGCCTGTAATTGATCTGGTTTAGGTATAAAACTGTTGAAACTAGTCCTCAACGCACTTTTTATTGATATGCACAAATGTTTACCTACCTACCTAACAGCATACTTTATTCTTCGTAGTGGACATTGGGACTAAATCTGGTTTCATATGAAATTAATTGTCACAGGTGACAGGAATTTGACTGAGGCATTGATAACTTTGCAACATGTAAGCTCTGTAAACATGTAAATTCATTACTAATTTATTTTTAATGAATTCCCAATTTAATTTATTCCTTATTTAAATGTTACATAATTGTACATTTAAAAATAGAACATTAAAATGAAATGGACTGTAAGAGAAGTTGGGTAGTTTGTGTGGAAATTGTGAAACTTTGGCTCAAGGTTTGGAGTGATTAACACAGGTTTAGCTAATGTGTCTAAAAACTTTTTAAACCTGGATTTTTTTTTTTATTTTAATCAAAGTAACAGTAATCTTTGGAATGGTTTATTAATTGTTCCTCTTTGTGTTAATATACAGTGCAATTGAAATATTTCTTATACTGCCAAAAGTGGGAATAATATAAAAATGTAAACAGTGTTTGTTTACTCAGTTTTTCTTTTACATTATTTTCTAGGATTGAGTTGGTGCTGATGTTGTAGAAGGGTTTTTGGACTGATGCAGATTAGGAAACAGGAAATATGTCATCAACAATGTCCTGTTGTCCAATATAAAGGACATTCCATAAAAAAAATATTTAAAATGTTTCAGAATAAAAGGTGGTGACATGTTTTTTTATCTAGTAGACTTATTTTATGTTAAAATTACTGAAAGTCTCTACACTACTAAGTTCACTCGAGTGAGACACACTAGCTAGTGTAAAAGCAGCAGTCCACTAGTGTTCATTACAGTTCAAACCAGTTGAAATTGATTTTCTACATTGGGGGCGCTATCACACTCACTCAGAATGTCTATGGATTATGTTTATTGTCGCGTAGAATAATTTTTACTGACAAACCACAAGGAACGTTGTTTATCAGGGTTTCAATTAAATTCAATTCAATAATCCTTTATTAGTCCCACAATGGGGAAATCTCAAATTTCAGTTTGACATGTTGGGTAAAATATATAAACTTAAATATAAACAGGCCACAAGTTGTATTATTTGTTTCTGCATGTATTTTAATGTGGATTTATTTTATTTTATTCTTTTTTCAACTAAATGTGTGAAACTTTCAGTAAATTTTGTTCATTTTCTATTAATCTTATAGTTTTTTGTTTTGGTTCTACTATGACACAGTGATGCAGTCGAACTGCTGACTGTCAGGTGAGGAGGAGACCCTGATGCTAACCTATAAGTGCTTGCCTCTCTCTCCCTCTAGCTTCTGTCTGTAGTCCTGACCTCTCCATCTCTCTCTCTTTCTAGATGCTTGCCTGAGTCATCACACAGAAGTCACCAGAGCTGTCCCTCCTCTCTGACCTGTTGATGCTCACCGTCCTCCTCTGGTTGTCCCCGGATAGAGAGAGAGACTGTCCTCCTGTAGTAACGCCAGTCATGCAGGCTGATGAATAGCCTGCATGACTGGCGTTACTACAGGAGGACAGTCTCTCTCTCTATCCGGGGTCAACCAGAGGAGGACGGTCTCTCTCTCTCTATCCAGGGTCGACCAGAGGAGGACAGTCTCTCTCTCTCTCTATCTGGGGTCGACCAGAGGAGGACGGTCTCTCTCTCTTTCTATCTGGGGTCGACCAGAGGAGGACAGTCTCTCTCTCTCTATCCGGGGACAATCAGAGGAGGACGGTCACACTCTCTCTATCCGGGGACAACCAGAGGAGGACGGTCTCTCTCTCTCTATCCTGGGTCAACCAGAGGAGGACGGTCTCTCTCTCTATCCGGGGTCGACCAGATAAGGACGGTCTCTCTCTCTATCCGGGGTCGACCAGAGGAAGACGGTCACTCTCTCTCTATCCGGGGTCGGCCAGAGGAGGACAGTCTCTCTCTCTATACGGGGACAACCAGAGGAGGACGGTCTCTCTCTCTCTCTCTATCCTGGGTCAACCAGAGGAGGACGGTCTCTCTCTCTCTATCCGGGGTCGACCAGAGGAGGACGGTCTCCCTCTCTCTCTCTATCCAGGGACAACCAGAGGAGGACGGTCTCTCTCTTTCTATCCGGGGTCGATCAGAGGAGGACGGTCTCTCTCTCTCTATCCGGGGTCGACCAGAGGAGGACGGTCTCTCTCTCTCTATCCGGGGTCGACCAGAGGAGGGCGGTCTCTCTCTCTCTCTCTATCTGGGGTCAACCAGAGGAGGACAGTCTCTCTCTCTCTCTCTCTCTCTCTCTATCCAGGGACAACCAGGGGAGGACGGTCTCTCTCTCTCTCTATCTGGGGTCGACCAGAGGAGGACAGTCTCTCTCTCTCTATCCAGGGTCGACCAGAGGAGGACAGTCTCTCTCTCTCTCTATCCAGGGTCGACCAGAGGAGGACAGTCTCTCTCTCTATACGGGGACAACCAGAGGAGGACGGTCTCTCTCTCTCTCTCTCTATCCTGGGTCAACCAGAGGAGGACGGTCTCTCTCTCTCTATCCGGGGTCGACCAGAGGAGGACGGTCTCTCTCTCTATCCGGGGTCGAACAGAGGAGGACGGTCACTCTCTCGCTATCCGGGGTCGACCAGAGGAGGACGGTCACTCTCTCTCTCTATCCAGGGTCGACCAGAGGAGGACAGTCTCTCTCTCTCTCTATCCTGGGTCGACCAGAGGAGAACAGTCTCTCTCTCTATACGGGGACAACCAGAGGAGGACGGTCTCCCCCTCTCTCTCTATCCGGGGACAACCAGAGGAGGACAGTCTCTTTCTCTCTCTCTATCTGGGGTCGACCAGAGGAGGACGGTCTCTCTCTCTCTTTCTATCCAGGGTCAACCAGAGGAGGACGTTCTCTCTCTCTCTATCCAGGGTCGACCAGAGGAGGACAGTCTCTCTCTCTCTATCCAGGGTCGACCAGAGGAGGACAGTCTCTCTCTCTCTCTATCTGGGGTCGACCAGAGGAGGACGGTCTCTCTCTCTCTCTCTGTCCGGGGTCAACCAGAGGAGGATGGTCTCTCTCTCTCTCTGTCCGGGGTCGACCAGAGGAGGACGGTCTCTCTCTCTTTCTCTTTCCTGGGTCGGCCAGAGGAGGACGGCCTCTCCCTCTCTATCCGGGGGAGACCAGTTGTGTTACAAGATGATGTCATCATGGGCTGGGAAAAGGGCTGGAATTCCAGGCGGCTGAGAAGTGTGGTTTCAGTGAATGAGAGTTTCTGTGCATCTGTGGTGTTTAACTTTGATCCACGTAGCATTGCAGAACGTTTACATGCATAAAAAGCTGTAATGTAGAATGTAGAATAGATCTTATTTAACTTATTAATGCTTAGAAAATCTACACCAGTATGTCATCTCGTCTGACCAGGGACAGCAAGATGTTTGCATATCATTGCTATCCAAAGAAAAACAAATCTCTATTTTTGATTATTTTTGTTTTCATCATTTGAAGCAGCTGTGAGAAAGTTTCATGGTTAATGGACCAATAGAAATACTCCAAAATAGTGCGGAAGTCATTCAGTTTCCACAGACATTAAAAGGAAAGACAGTTCTTGTCCTCTCCTGTTACCATTTTTCTTTGGACAGCTGTACTGGTTCTGCTGTACAAAATGTGTTCCCTGATTCCCTCACCACTGAAACAACCATTCAGAAGTTGAGGTTTTTTAAGAAAAAGGCTGGTTCCTCTGTGAGTGTTTATTGTCTTACCTGAAAGTGAATCAGGAACGAGTAATAGGGAAGTACCTATAGAGTCCTACCTGCAGTGCAGTTATTCTGCCTGTTAGTCTAATTCATGACTAGTAACATTACACATCTCTTGAAGAAAACTGATTAAAACCACCAGCGTGGTCTACTGAGAGTTTTTAAGAAGTGAAGTTCATTCTTACAGGACAGAAGATGCTGCGGAGAAGACAAACTAGAGGTAGGAAACCTTTACACTGTGAACCTGACCTGCTTTATCTGATTTATTTAGATACATTCATGAAAATGAAAGTAAATCAATGTTTTGGGCTTTGTCTACAAGAAAGATAGACAGAGAGACAGAGAGAGAGAGACAGACAGAAAGAGAGACAGAGTGACAGAGAGAGAGACACAGAGAGAGAGAGAGAGAGAGAGAGAGACAGAGAGACAGAATACTAGTTATTATACTGGTATCATTATCCAAAACAGTAGTACTGAGGAATCAGTGGTTCTCATTATAATAAAATCTGAATTTCTTGTTTACAGCTGGTGGTGAAGACACTGAATTACGTAAGTGAACTCTTTAATATCTCTGAGATGATTTTACTGACTTCATATTATTGTATTATTGCCGTCACCCTGATAATAACTGAGTCTAATCTAATCTAATCTAATCTATTTATTGATAAGAGAGAGACTTTTAAACAGCCAGCTTGGACGTTTGTAGTGTATATAGAAGGAAAGGGAAGTAAAAATATAAGAGCTGTGAATTCTTCTATTCATAGATAATTCTTATTTATTTAAATTTTATTTATTGAATTCTTATTTATTTAAATTTTATTTATTGAATTCTTATTTATTTAAACAGGTCCACTACTCAGCACAGGTAAGTAGTAACCTACTCACACATTCAGTTTGGACCACCTCTCGATATCTACTCTCACTGTCCACTGTATCAGCTCCACTGACCATACAGGAGCTCCTATCTATCTATCTATCTATCATAGTATGCGGTACCGACATGTAGACTGTCCCAATTCTTACATATCTTAAACATGCTGACTACTGAGGAACCTTATTTAGACCTGATTTTAAGGAAGCATCGAACGTTTCCTCAGCCACTAAGACAAGCCGTGACGTAGTCTCTCTCTAACTCTCTCATGGTGCATCTGAAATCTTCTACTTGTCTACAACTCAGTACTGAAATCAGTAGGTTAGTATGTTAGCTAGTATGTCTGAATACTCAGTAGTAAATCAGTAGGCGAGCGCGGCTAGTATGTCTGAATACTCAGTAGTAAATCAGTAGGCGAGCGAGGCTAGTATGTCTGAATACTCAGTAGTAAATCAGTAGGCGAGCGTAGCTAGTATGTCTGAATACTCAGTAGTAAATCAGTAGGCGAGCGTAGCTAGTATGTCTAAATACTCAGTAGTAAATCAGTAGGTGAGCGTGGCTAGTATGTCTGAATACTCAGTAGTAAATCAGTAGGCGAGCGTAGCTAGTATGTCTGAATACTCAGTAGTAAACCAGTAGGCGAGCGCGGCTAGTATGTCTGAATACTCAGTAGTAAATCAGTAGGCGAGCGAGGCTAGTATGTCTGAATACTCAGTAGTAAATCAGTAGGTGAGCGTAGCTAGAATGTCTGAATACTCAGTAGTAAATCAGTAGGTGAGCGTGGCTAGTATGTCTGAATACTCAGTAGTAAATCAGTAGGCGAGTGCAGCTAGTATGTCTGAATACTCAGTAGTAAACCAGTAGGCGAGCGCGGCTAGTATGTCTGAATACTCAGTAGTAAACCAGTAGGCGAGCGCGGCTAGTATGTCTGAATACTCAGTAGTAAACCAGTAGGCGAGCGCGGCTAGTATGTCTGAATACTCAGTAGTAAATCAGTAGGCGAGCGTAGCTAGTATGTCTGAATACTCAGTAGTAAACCAGTAGGCGAGCGCGGCTAGTATGTCTGAATACTCAGTAGTAAATCAGTAGGTGAGCGTGGATAGTATGTCTGAATACTCAGTAGTAAATCAGTAGGTGAGCGCGGCTAGTATGTCTGAATACTCAGTAGTAAATCAGTAGGCGAGCGTAGCTAGTATGTCTGAATACTCAGTAGTAAACCAGTAGGCGAGCGCGGCTAGTATGTCTGAATACTCAGTAGTAAACCAGTAGGCGAGCGTGGATAGTATGTCTGAATACTCAGTAGTAAATCAGTAGGTGAGCGCGGCTAGTATGTCTGAATACTCAGTAGTAAATCAGTAGGCGAGCGTAGCTAGTATGTCTGAATACTCAGTAGTAAACCAGTAGGCGAGCGCGGCTAGTATGTCTGAATACTCAGTAGTAAATCAGTAGGTGAGCGTGGCTAGTATGTCTGAATACTCAGTAGTAAATCAGTAGGCGAGCGTAGCTAGTATGTCTGAATACTCAGTAGTAAACCAGTAGGCGAGCGCGGCTAGTATGTCTGAATACTCAGTAGTAAATCAGTAGGTGAGCGTGGCTAGTATGTCTGAATACTCAGTAGTAAATCAGTAGGAGAGCGCGGCTAGTATGTCTGAATACTCAGTAGTAAATCAGTAGGCGAGCGAGGCTAGTATGTCTGAATACTCAGTAGTAAATCAGTAGGTGAGCGTAGCTAGAATGTCTGAATACTCAGTAGTAAATCAGTAGGTGAGCGTGGCTAGTATGTCTGAATACTCAGTAGTAAATCAGTAGGCGAGCGCAGCTAGTATGTCTGAATACTCAGTAGTAAATCAGTAGGCGAGCGAGGCTAGTATGTCTGAATACTCAGTAGTAAACCAGTAGGCGAGCGCGGCTAGTATGTCTGAATACTCAGTAGTAAACCAGTAGGCGAGCGCGGCTAGTATGTCTGAATACTCAGTAGTAAATCAGTAGGCGAGCGTAGCTAGTATGTCTGAATACTCAGTAGTAAATCAGTAGGCGAGCGCGGCTAGTATGTCTGAATACTCAGTAGTAAATCAGTAGGTGAGCGTGGCTAGTATGTCTGAATACTCAGTAGTAAATCAGTAGGCGAGCGCAGCTAGTATGTCTGAATACTCAGTAGTAAACCAGTAGGCGAGCGCGGCTAGTATGTCTGAATACTCAGTAGTAAACCAGTAGGCGAGCGCGGCTAGTATGTCTGAATACTCAGTAGTAAATCAGTAGGCGAGCGTAGCTAGTATGTCTGAATACTCAGTAGTAAATCAGTAGGCGAGCGCGGCTAGTATGTCTGAATACTCAGTAGTAAATCAGTAGGTGAGCGTGGCTAGTATGTCTGAATACTCAGTAGTAAATCAGTAGGCGAGCGCGGCTAGTATGTCTGAATACTCAGTAGTGTAATCAGTAGGTGAGCGTGGCTAGTATGTCTGAATACTCAGTAGTAAATCAGTAGGTGAGCGCGGCTAGTATGTCTGAATACTCAGTAGTAAATCAGTAGGCGAGCGTAGCTAGTATGTCTGAATACTCAGTAGTAAATCAGTAGGCGAGCGCGGCTAGTATGTCTGAATACTCAGTAGTAAATCAGTAGGCGAGCGCGGCTAGTATGTCTGAATACTCAGTAGTAAATCAGTAGGTGAGAGTGGCTAGTATGTCTGAATACTCAGTAGTAAATCAGTAGGCGGGAGTGGCTAGTATGTCTGAATACTCAGTAGGTATTGAGTAGTAGTGAACGGTACCCGGATGACCTCCTGAATCATGTTTATGTAGGTGAACACAGCACACTGTGTATCCCATGATTCACCTGGATTTGTGGATGAATTCAGAGTGGAGTAAATAAACGGTGTAAAGCTGAACGTCGGCTGTGTGTACGTAGCTACTGCTAGTGAACTGCCGCTACAGAAGTTAGCGCTACTGCTGAGATAAACAATGATTACATTCCTCCCGTTTCATCTTCTCTGATCTACAGCTCCACACCGTCTGATACATAATCAGATAAAAACTCAGATCAGAGTCACTAAAAGATCTAAATCTGTCAGTAAACGAGCTTTTAAATGAATAACAGGACTTTTACGGTGGTGGTCTGACGTCTTGCGTCACAGGACGCTGGTAATATGTCCGAGCTTGTGTGGCTACTAAAACTCACCTACTGAAATTATGAAATTAGTCTCGAGCAGTATGTACTGACTCTAATCTAGTACCTACTGACTAGTAGGCCATTTTGGAAGCATCTGTTTTATGAGGAGAGATGTCAGACAGAACGCTGCTACTTAAACAGCTACCTAAGTACCAGCTCGTTTTGAGACAGACCCATGGTTTTTATATACAGTTTTAATTTAATGTAAATGTTAATGAATAAATTAACTTAAACATAGAACCTACAAATCTGCTCTGTATCTGCTCTCTGGCTAATTAAGCTCAGTTTCTACTGTTACTGATGAAAACTGTCTGTAAAGTACTTTCAGTTACCGCTGGTATGAGAAGTTCTCTATTAATAAAGATGCAACTCTTAAGAACTCTTTGGGAACATTTGATGAAAAGAAGATTGGTGTAGATCTATGATGTATTGGGGTGCTGGGGCACTAAAACATCTGTTAAATATCAGCACATTCTGGAAGCTCTTCAAAAATCAACAAAACGTACATGTTTGATCAAACTTTTGCATGCAACTGCTGTAGACACATTACCTACGAAATATTAGACTTTACTCACTTCATATACAGTGACACTTGTGTTTATTGTCTGCAGTGTATATGGTTATGCTACTAAGAAGTATTACTAATTGTCAGTGTGAAGTTATAATGATACATAAACAGCAGTCAATCCTGCTGTGGACCAACAGCTGGCCAGTTTTCTTTCACTGCTGCTCTATTCCTGTACTTAACAGTGGCAGGTCTGTTTTATATAGTATAGTTTACTCTCTGTATTAACTTTACAGACAAGAATTGATTGAAATATTTCACATTAAAAGTGACCCTAGAGGAATATTGAGCAGTCAGCCTCATTATTGGATTTTTAATACTACTATAGTTTTGTTTTCATTTAGCAGCAGTATTCTGTCTGAATTACCAGTTTTGTGCATTTGTGCAAAAAAATAAATAAAAGCTTGTGTATTGTCTTTGTATGTTTTTAATGATATCTGGGTTGGTAATTGCAGAGAATTCTCAGAGTATTGGTTAACAAAACTAACTATTTCTCATACAGAACCAGATGTGGGTACAGAGGAGAGCAGTGCAGATGTGGATACACAGCATGGTGAGTTTTTATGTTTTTTAGATTTTCTAACATGACAGAGAATCACCACCATCCCTAATCAGTGGACTGATTCATCTCACAGGTATTAATACACTCCCTTCAGTGCCTCCATACAAGAGAAAGATCGCAAAACATTTTTTTCTCTATTGGATATGATGGAACATTTATAGATGTGGCTTTATTGATGTGCAGTTTAGATGGGATTCATGTAACCTCGGAGTAACGAATCAGACCAGTTAGGACACACACAGATGAAAAGACATCTGAATAAACACTAATTAACTGACAAATAGACGCGTGGACAGATGGTTGAAGCAATGTGTGAAGAATTAAAGAGGGGATGAAGGAAAAGTGTTGGTGATGATTAAGGAATGAAGGGATGAAGGAACAGTGTTGGTGATGATAAAGGAATGAAGGGATGAAGGAACAGTGTTGGTGATGATAAAGGAATAAAGGGATGAAGGAACAGTGCTGGTGATGATAAAGGAATGAAGGGATGAAGGAACAATGTTGGTGATGATAAAGGAATAAAGGGATGAAGGAACAGTGTTGGTGATGATAAAGGAATGAAGGGATAAAGGATCAGTGTTGGTGATGATAAAGGAATGAAGGGATGAAGGAACAGTGTTGGTGATGATAAAGGAATGAAGGGATGAAGGAACAGTGTTGGTGATGATAAAGGAATAAAGGGATGAAGGAACAGTGTTGGTGATGATAAAGGAATGAAGGGATGAAGGAACAGTGTTGGTGATGATAAAGGAATAAAGGGATGAAGGAACAGTGTTGGTGATGATAAAGGAATGAAGGGATGAAGGAACAGTGTTGGTGATGATAAAGGAATAAAGGGATGAAGGAACAGTGTTGGTGATGATAAAGGAATGAAGGGATGAAGGAACAGTGTTGGTGATGATAAAGGAATGAAGGGATGAAGGAACAGTGTTGGTGATGATAAAGGAGTGAAGGGATGAAGGAACAGTGTTGGTGATGATAAAGAATGAAGGGATGAAGGAACAGTGTTGGTGGTGATAAAGGTATGAAGAGATGAAGGAACAGTGTTGGTGATGATAAAAGAATGAAGAGATGAAGGAACAGTGTTGGTGATGATAAAAGAATGAAGAGATGAAGGAACAGTGTTGGTGATATAAAGGAATGAAGAGATGAAGGAACAGTGTTGGTGATGATGAAGGAATGAAGGGATGAAGGAACAGTGTTGGTGATGATAAGGAATGAAGGGATGAAGGAACAGTGTTGGTGATGATAAAGGAATGAAGGGATGAAGGAACAGTGTTGGTGATGATAAAGAATGAAGGGATGAAGGAACAGTGTTGGTGATGATAATAAAGGAATGAAGAGATGAAGGAACAGTGTTGATGATGAAGGAATGAAGGGATAAAGGAACAGTGTTGGTGATGATAAAGGTATGAAGGGATGAAGGAACAATGTTGGTGATGATAAAGGTATGAAGGGATGAAGGAACAGTGTTGGTGATGATAAAGGAATGAAGGGATGAAGGAACAGTGTTGGTGATGATAAAGGAATGAAGAGATGAAGGAACAGTGTTGGTGATGATAATAAAGGAATGAAGGGATGAAGGAACAGTGTTGGTGATGATAAAGGAATGAAGAGATGAAGGAACAGTGTTGGTGATGATAATAAAGGAATGAAGGGATGAAGGAACAGTGTTGGTGATGATAAAGGAATGAAGGGATGAAGGAACAGTGTTGGTGATGATGAAGGAATGAAGGGATGAAGGAACAGTGTTGGTGATGATAATAAAGGAATGAAGGGATGAAGGAACAGTGTTGATGATGAAGGAATGAAGGGATGAAGGAACAGTGTTGGTGATGATAAAGGAATGAAGGGATGAAGGAACAGTGTTGGTGATGATAAAGGAATGAAGAGATGAAGGAACAGTGTTGGTGATGATAATAAAGGAATGAAGGGATGAAGGAACAGTGTTGGTGATGATAAAGGAATGAAGGGATGAAGGAACAGTGTTGGTGATGATAAAGGAATAAAGGGATGAAGGAACAGTGTTGGTGATGATAAAGGAATGAAGGGATGAAGGAACAGTGTTGGTGATGATAAAGGAATGAAGGGATGAAGGAACAGTGTTGGTGATGATAAAGGAGTGAAGGGATGAAGGAACAGTGTTGGTGATGATAAAGAATGAAGGGATGAAGGAACAGTGTTGGTGGTGATAAAGGTATGAAGAGATGAAGGAACAGTGTTGGTGATGATAAAAGAATGAAGAGATGAAGGAACAGTGTTGGTGATATAAAGGAATGAAGAGATGAAGGAACAGTGTTGGTGATGATGAAGGAATGAAGGGATGAAGGAACAGTGTTGGTGATGATAAGGAATGAAGGGATGAAGGAACAGTGTTGGTGATGATAAAGGAATGAAGGGATGAAGGAAACAGTGTTGGTGATGATAAAGAATGAAGGGATGAAGGAACAGTGTTGGTGATGATAATAAAGGAATGAAGAGATGAAGGAACAGTGTTGATGATGAAGGAATGAAGGGATAAAGGAACAGTGTTGGTGATGATAAAGGTATGAAGGGATGAAGGAACAATGTTGGTGATGATAAAGGTATGAAGGGATGAAGGAACAGTGTTGGTGATGATAAAGGAATGAAGGGATGAAGGAACAGTGTTGGTGATGATAAAGGAATGAAGAGATGAAGGAACAGTGTTGGTGATGATAATAAAGGAATGAAGGGATGAAGGAACAGTGTTGGTGATGATAAAGGAATGAAGAGATGAAGGAACAGTGTTGGTGATGATAATAAAGGAATGAAGGGATGAAGGAACAGTGTTGGTGATGATAAAGGAATGAAGGGATGAAGGAACAGTGTTGGTGATGATGAAGGAATGAAGGGATGAAGGAACAGTGTTGGTGATGATAATAAAGGAATGAAGGGATGAAGGAACAGTGTTGATGATGAAGGAATGAAGGGATGAAGGAACAGTGTTGGTGATGATAAAGGAATGAAGGGATGAAGGAACAGTGTTGGTGATGATAAAGGAATGAAGGGATGAAGGAACAGTGTTGGTGATGATAATAAAGGAATAAAGGGATGAAGGAACAGTGTTGGTGATGATAAAGGAATGAAGGGATGAAGGAACAGTGTTGGTGATGATAAAGGAATGAAGAGATGAAGGAACAGTGTTGGTGATGATAATAAAGGAATGAAGGGATGAAGGAACAGTGTTGGTGATGATAATAAAGGAATGAAGGGATGAAGGAACAGTGTTGATGATGAAGGAATGAAGGGATGAAGGAACAGTGTTGGTGATGATAAAGGAATGAAGGGATGAAGGAACAGTGTTGGTGATGATAAAGGAATGAAGGGATGAAGGAACAGTGTTGGTGATGATAAAGGAATGAAGGGATGAAGGAACAGTGTTGGTGATGATAATAAAGGAATAAAGGGATGAAGGAACAGTGTTGGTGATGATAAAGGAATGAAGGGATGAAGGAACAGTGTTGGTGATGACAAAGGAATGAAGGGATGAAGGAACAGTGTTGGTGATGATAAAGGAATAAAGGGATGAAGGAACAGTGTTGGTGATGATAATAAAGGAATGAAGGGATGAAGGAACAGTGTTGATGAAGGAATGAAGGGATGAAGGAACAGTGTTGGTGATGATAAAGGAATGAAGGGATGAAGGAACAGTGTTGGTGATGACAAAGGAATGAAGGGATGAAGGAACAGTGTTGGTGATGATAAAGGAATAAAGGGATGAAGGAACAGTGTTGGTGATGATAAAGGAATGAAGGGATGAAGGAACAGTGTTGGTGATGATAATAAAGGAATAAAGGGATGAAGGAACAGTGTTGGTGATGATAAAGGAATGAAGGGATGAAGGAACAGTGTTGGTGATGATAAAGGAATGAAGCGATGAAGGAACAGTGTTGGTGATGATAAAGGAATGAAGGGATGAAGGAACAGTGTTGGTGATGATAAAGGAATGAAGGGATGAAGGAACAGTGTTGGTGTTGGACAGTTATTGGTTGGTGGGACTTTATTGTTTACAGGGTTTACTTAGTACATATTTACTAAGGTTTACTAACAACAGTAACTTCATTTCTCGTTCCTCCCTCAAAGTTAACTAACATTTACAAATGTTCTGTGTTTCTCTATCAGATGAACAGTTTTCACACATCATGAGAAGTTCAGTTGACCTTAAACAAGAATGCAGGTTGATTCTGTTGGGCGGTGATGAACGTGCTAAGCGGAAAGCAAGCCAGTTTATACTCAGAAGAAATGATGGAGCACATGAAAACTGTGTTAATGAAAGACAAGTCTCTGTATTACAGACTCCTTCCTACTGGAGGGATCACTTGGCTTCAGGCTTTTTTTTTTCCAGAAAACTTAAAACTGTGCGAAATGAGCTGGAAGATTATATATCACAGGCGTTTCCTGGACCTCATGCCTTTCTGTTGGTCCTGCAAGATGACAGTGACTAGAAAAGAGCGCTACCTTTTAAAAGCAATCAAGTCATTCTTGGAGGACACTGATCAAAGCACTGAAGAACTATTCCTGGAAATTGAGAACATGACAGCTCAGAAACAGAGAAAGTTCTTCATCCCATCAGCGTATGAAACCTACATGAAACGTAATTTTGAATTGTGGGAAGACAAACGAGTTTCTCATCATAATCAACTTCATGGTGAACAGGTACAAATGAAAAGGACCAATCAGAACCTAATGAAGGAAACAGAAGACAGAGAAAAACAGCACATGGAGGAACTGGAGAAATGTAAAGACACTTCCGGTGTTACTGTGAGAGAGCTAAGAAGGAAGCTGGATTATACTGAGTTGAAGAAGATCTTTGACGATAGAGGCTTCCAATCCACTGGAACAGCACTAGTGCGCCAGGGCAGTAAAGAACTCCTTATTATAGACTGTAAGTATGATATTACAAATGTTTCCCCAGAACCTACATAACTACATAACCATATTTATTCATGATCAATAACAACAAAGACAGTTCATCTTAAGAAGAATCACTGTTTGTCTCACTGTTTGCACCATTACCTCTCGAGACACTGGTGTGTGTGTATATGTGGGTGTTTCACGGCATGTATGGGTTAAATGTGGAGGTTGGATTCCTCTGTGTGCAACACAAAGTTCTAAATTCTTAAAATATACAGTTTAAACCTGAATTCATGTATAAGTTTCATTTTAAAGTAAAATGCACATACAAATATGAATATAGAATGTGAGCAATACTTTTTGCTATGTTTTATATTAATGTTGTTGCTATCATTATTATTATTCTTATGATTATTATTATCTAGTGCTCTGTTCTCTTATTAAGTGTGTGGTGTTTGTATGAAAGTAAGAATGTTTATATTATATAAAATATCTGAATTAGTTACTAATTTTCTAATAATTTCTTTTTAGTTTCTAAATGACAGCGTAGCGCTTTGAATGCAATCTGAAAGGACTGGGAACTGTGGTGAGTAAAGCAGTACCTTCAATTAACACTCTAAAACTTATCAGACAGTGTAAAAGGTATAATCATATGCTTGGTGGATATTAAATAATAATAAGGATATTAAATGTAAAAGAAGAAATAAAGTGAGAATAATGTGCATGATAAGAAAACTCTTGTTTATAACATGCAGAGGTTATATATATATATATATATATATATATATATATATATATATATATATATATATATATATATATATATATATCCATTAGCAGAAATCATCCTAGATATCATGAACTCTTATATTAAGGTGCTCCACAGACAGAGTCTGAGGCAGATAAAAAAATGCAACTTATACAGCACATAGAATATTGTTATATGCAGAATTATGCAAAACTTTGAGGCACTTAAGGACATTATCATGTTTAAAAAACTATTATTTCCAGAAAGGAAACTTTTATTTACTTAATAAAGACTTTATTATTAAATATTAATCAGTACTAATAGAGTAAGTAGAGCTTTTACATACGTCAGTGTGTTTATTTAACTCTTTCCAAGCTTCTCCTAAACAACCCAGTATTATTATCAGTTCTCATCTAATACCTGCTTTGACTGCTCAGTACTTCATTAAGATAAATCAAGATTTGCTGCTGAAGGAACTGAACACATTCATACAATGTCTGGGGCGTCCAGGAGAAATCTGAGGATGTTTATGAGGATGAACAGAAGAGAGATCAGGATTCTCTGTATGATATATTCTGTTAATACTCTTGAGTCACTGTGTCGTGGTGTCAGGTATGTTAGTCTACAGCTAGAAGAGATTCTAATGATGTTTATTGTAATGTTTTTGTAGCTCTCCTGACCCTCACTGGAGGCAGAGACCAGGTTGCCCTGAGTGGGAAACAGCTGAGGTCATCAAACCAGAAGAGAAACGTCAAAATCTAATATTCAAATTTTCTAATTGTTTTTCTTTTTATTAAACACACAGACGTTTTATTAAATTGTGCATTAACTACAATATTATATAGAACATTAATAATATTAATAATGATACTACGCAGCTCACACATGAGCAGAGTTGTGTTTAATTTGTTTTAAAATAATTAATCAAACTGTGTAAATGAGGAAATCTTGCTGTACAATAAAGGGATGATATAATATGAAGTGTCTCCTCTGAACATCATTAGTGATTCTTGGAATTCTGTGATCCTGGTGTTCAGGAAACCACCTTTGGATTTGTTTACAGTATCATGTTTTAACAGTGGATCTAATGTAGGAGAACTGGTACGTATCTTCATTGCTCCAGTGTTTTGTTTGAAAGTGGCCACAGAAGTACTGATTCAGTTCTCTGGATATTTTTCAGAGCTCAGGTTTATGATCTGGAGCACCAGCACTATTAAGTACCCACCTGTATGTGTGGGTGAAGCAGTGAGCTTGCAGCATGTACAGGTATAAGCAAAAGTTTGGGCACCACTGGTTAGATAGCACATTTTGTTGATTTTCTGAATGAAAAAAGTCAAATTAGTAATATGAGAAACTTTATGGCACATTTTGTTATGTCTTCAGCTAGACATTATTAAATTCCATGTTGGAAAAGTTCAAACAATTCACAACATGCAGAGTTACAAATGAGGACAGATGACGAACAAGTCCCTTAGTCCTAATTACAGTTTATTTTTATTTTTATTTGTACTGTAATCACATTACTGTACATCTGCACTCATATACACTATTGACACTTTACTGGACATCTTATGTCGGCACTCATAGACACTATTTAACACTTTGCTGTACATTCTGTATATTTGCACTCATGGACAGTATTTAACACTATTTAACATTTACTTAAATACAATCTTTGCACATTTATTTATCTTTTAATAAATATCCCAGTACTGTCATATATCTACTGATAGCCGTTTTTCTCTTACACATTACCTAATTTATTACTGCTCTACCTTTTTACCTACAGTCAGGGTGTAGAGTTTGTATTCATATATTCTTGTATATTTTCTTTTTTAATATTGAAATTCTTTATTCTTCTTTATATACCTTATTGTTTTTAGTACTGTGTTTTGTACTTTGTTTTTGTACTGTCTAACTGCTACTGGCTGCTAAATTTCCTTTGGGATCAATAAAGTATCTATCTATCTATCTATCTATCTATCTATCTATCTATCTATCTATCTATCTATCTAAAAAAACTTACTATATTTATTTTTTCTATATTTTCTCTATACTCTCAGAGATCTTAATAAAATGCACAACCCAAACACTCTACTCTTAACTTATTTGATTCACTTATTTGATCAATGTCAACACCAACGATGCTGAAAGAATCTACTTGAATAAGCGAATGTGCTGAAATGCTGATTGTCAGTACTGTGTACTGTCTGTGTATACTACTGTGTATATTGTGTTGTGTTTGTGTTGCATCATATGGTCCTGGAGGAACGTTGCTTTGTTGCACTGTGTACTATATAGTAACAAAGCAACATCGCCCACTAGAGGCGAAAGTTATACATATAACCAAACAGTATTCAGGAACCAAACACCTGGACACTTCTCCAGATATGTAGAGGTGTGTCTGGTCGGGAAGGTTGGAATTCTGTTGCTGTGCGGCAGTGGACATACCTGCTAGTCCGTGTGTGGATGGAAAGCTGTTCAACAACGACTGAGTAGTGTTTTATGGAAGTGAGGTTTGGAATATCTTGGGAAAAAATCATGTCTAGACGACAAACTGCAGGTAGGGATCTTTCTCTCGAACACAGCCTGAAAAACGAGTCTGACATGTTTACATGACTGTTCTTAAAGCTGTCCTAACAAAATCTTACAAAATTAACTTCTGATTGTTTCAATTTTAAAAAGCAGCTGAATATCAGTATTTCTCTCCACTGCTTACTGCCTTTATGTAAAAGTTTGAGACTCCCTGAACTTTGAAGTGCTCACTGAGAATCAGTCTGGTAGAAATCTTTATTTGAGATGCTTCCTTAACTGCGATCATAAACAGTGGTTAAAGATTAAATCTCCGACTGACCATCAGGTGCATTCTGTCGGCTAACAGGCTGAACTGGCTCATGAGGGGTTCATACTAATGCGTGCTGCTTGTACTAAACAACTTTCGACACTTTCTGCAGCTTAGAGATCAAAATGTTCTAAAAAGTTTAAAAAGATGTTCATTTCATACAAACAACTAAGTGGGAGCTGATCATCTCACATACAGACAGAGATCATTTACAGATGTTTACATTTTGTGCTCAGCCCAGCAAAGTAATGGAGAAAAAAAATTATATGTGAAAATGAAACTATCTTTGCTGCTTGTGAGAAAAAGTACTTCCCCACTTCCTCAGATGTAAACAATTCATGTAACATATAAAAATAATAAAGAGTATGTTAATATAATTCTGCTCCTCCATGTTTATAGTCCCGTCCAGGCAAGAGGCTTTTATTGCTGAAGTGAAACTACGTTCCTCCAGGAACAAAGAGTACAAAGTGCAGACGTCAGTGTGCAATAAAAAATCTACCTAGAAACAATAAATACAATAAATTAAACAGACTTTAGACACAGTAAACAGATAGGACAGTAAACAGACAGGACAGTGAACAGAGAGGACAGTGAACAGAGAGGACAGTAAACAGAGAGGACAGTGAACAGAGAGGACAGTAAACAGACAGGACAGTAAACAGAGAGGACAGTAAACAGACAGGACAGTAAACAGACAGGACAGTAAACAGAGAGGACAGTGAACAGAGAGGACAGTAAACGGACAGGACAGTAAACAGACAGGACAGTAAACGGACAGGACAGTAAACAGACAGGACAGTAAACAGACAGGACAGTAAACAGAGAGGACAGTGAACAGAGAGGACAGTAAACAGACAGGACAGTAAACAGAGAGGACAGTGAACAGAGAGGACAGTAAACAGACAGGACAGTAAACAGAGAGGACAGTGAACAGAGAGGACAGTAAACAGACAGGACAGTGAACAGAGAGGACAGTGAACAGAGAGGACAGTAAACAGACAGGACAGTAAACAGACAGGACAGTGAACAGAGAGGACAGTAAACAGAGAGGACAGTAAACAGAGAGGACAGTAAACAGAGAGGACAGTGAACAGAGAGGACAGTAAACAGAGAGGACAGTGAACAGAGAGGACAGTAAACAGACAGGACAGTAAACAGACAGGACAGTAAACAGAGAGGACAGTAAACAGACAGGACAGTAAACAGAGAGGATAGTAAACAGACAGGACAGTGAACAGAGAGGACAGTGAACAGAGAGGACAGTAAACAGACAGGACAGTAAACAGACAGGACAGTGAACAGAGAGGACAGTGAACAGAGAGGACAGTAAACAGAGAGGACAGTAAACAGAGAGGACAGTGCAGCACTGACGCATCACTCTGAACATAAAGTAGTGAACAAAGTGCAGAGGTATTAAACCTGTGGTTACTGAGGTAGTACTAGGTAGAGGTTGGAGTAAACAGTGTCAGCAGTGTTCCAGATAGTGCAAGGAGGTGTGTGTGTGTGTGTGTGTGTGTGTGTGTGTGTGTGACCTTAAACCGGGTCATAACACACTGTTATTAAAATTTGTTTGGTACTGATTACCTCATATTTGCACTATACTCAGGTATTGTCAGCTAGAGGAAACTATTAATCCTCTGAAAGGTAACTCAATAGAGAGAACAGTAGGAGGAAGACAGGTGTCTGTCTTTAGAACCCCGTCCTACTGGATGGAGCATTTGGCCTCACATTGGTTTTTCTCAAACGGAGTCGAATCCATCAGACATGAGGTTCAGAACTGCACATCAACACTGTTTCCTGGTCCACATGCTTTCCTGCTAGTGATGCGAGTTCGTATTGTTCGTATTTCTCCCGCAGAATCAGATGAGGACATCCAGAAAGAGGACATGGGTGTAGAGCATGGTGAGTCTTACTTATGGGTTAAAATTTATGGAAATGTAATAAATATGCTCAACCTTTATAAAGGCAAATAAAAACAACACAGATTAATAAGTGGTGAAACAGAAGCACAGTACACACAGAAGCCAATCAGTATTTCAGAGGCTGGTGGTCTTAGAGCTATGACATACTATGACAGTAACACCTCAATCAGCAACTTCTAGAACCAGAACTTAAACAGAACCAGGGTCAAAAACATTCCAATCACAAAAAACAGTGCAATGTTCACAGATATACTTTACATACACATTTCAGCCATAATATTAAAACCACCTCCTTGTATTCACACTCCAGCAGCACTGCTGTGTCTGATCCACTTGTATCAGCACAACACACACTAACACACTGTAGTCAGTGTCACTGCAGTGCTGAGAATGACCCACCTCCCTAATAGTATCTGCTCTGTGGTGGTCCTGTGGGGGTCCTGACCATTAAAGAACAGAGTAATAAAGTATACAGAGAATCAGATGAACTACAGTCTGTAAGTGGAGCTCCTGTATGGTCAGTGGAGCTGATACAGTGGACAGTGAGTGGAGGTCCTGTATGGTCAGTGGAGCTGATACAGTGGACAGTCAGTGGAGGTCCTGTATGATCAGTGGAGCTGATACAGTGGACAGTGAGTGGGGAGGTCCTGTATGGTCAGTGGAGCTGATACAGTGGACAGTGAATGGAGGTCCTGTATGGTCAGTGGAGCTGATACTGTGGACAGTGAATGTATCTCCTGTATGGTCAGTGGAGCTGATACAGTGGACAGTGAGTGGAGGTCCTGTATGGTCAGTGGAGCTGATACAGTGGACAGTGAGTGGAGGTCCTGTATGGTCAGTGGAGCTGATACAGTGGACAGTGAGTGGAGGTCCTGTATGGTCAGTGGAGCTGATACAGTGGACAGTGAGTGGAGCTCCTGTATGGTCAGTGGAGCTGATACAGTGGACAGTGAGTGGAGCTCCTGTATGGTCAGTGGAGCTGATACAGTGGACAGTGAGTGGAGGTCCTGTATGGTCAGTGGAGCTGATACAGTGGACAGTGAGTGGAGGTCCTGTATGGTCAGTGGAGCTGATACAGTGGACAGTGGCTATGTTTACATGAGATTTTCTCCAATCCGAGTCTAGATTAAGACGGAGGTGTTTATATGCTCACTCTACTCAACAGTTTGAAGATCTCGGTTTACATGCAACCTACAAGCAATCAGAGCCAACATTACGCACATGCGTAGAGTACAGCTTGGTGTAAATGTAACATGACTACGAGCATCAGGCGAGGTCAGTCAGAGTGAGACCAGCAGAAGTATGGTTACCTGAGGTTTCAGTTAGCACGCTCATGTTTTTAATTGCTTTAAAATTATGGCAGACTCAGAAAAACATATTTCACATACTTATTAAAGAAGAGCCGAAAGGAAGACGTCACGTCCTGCAACACTGTTTTCATCCATGTTAGCTTTGGGTCGATCTCCCGTGACTTCATCCATAATTTAGTAAAATGGGACAGTGGAACAATTATAATGTTCTGCTTTTTTCAGCTCTGTAATACTCTGATCTGAGAAACGTCCTGTTTTTAATTTGCTCTATAGTTCGTGTAAACCCACCGTCATTCATTTGCTCATATACTCGTCTGAACAGCTCGTTATTGCTTTACAGTCATCCATCCTGCTAACTGTTTTTAAATCTTTTAAGGTTTGAATCATGGACTGTGTCTCTTCTGAAGACCAGTCTCTACCTCCCGCCATGTTGAAACTTCCTCCATGACGCAACCGTACATGTGCAGAGCGTACTTAAACTTTCCAATTAGGAATGTAATCGGATACAGGCATTAACACGGCTATTATTCTTCTATTAAACAAATTGTTTACAGGATTACCCACCTCCTTCAATCAGATAGAAATTGTAATCGGAATGACAGCAGTTGGACTAGTCTATTGGGATTGAGGTGTATACATGGACGTATTCTCTTCTGATTGAGCTTTTAGTCAGATTATTAACAGATTATCCGGCTGCATGTAAAGGTAGCCAGTGTGTGTAGATACAAGGAGGTGGTTTTAATGTTATGGATAACTGATGTATAATCAACTGTTGTGCCCATTTGCCTGAAATTGCCTACCGTGATCCCAGAGCTTACCTGCACACCTTAATGTCAAGATTAAATACTGATTCATGATCATTGATTATTTGTAAATTCAGTATTTTCCATATGTTTGTATAAGTTGAATCTTTTTCTTACAGCTGAAGTTTCTACACACAAACTACAAGCAACAGTTGAACCCCAAGCTGATCTCAGGCTTGTGGTACTGGGAGGAGATGCTGCTGATAACAGTTATGCATGTAGTACTATACTCAGACGTCATCAGCTAGAGGAAACTATTAATCCTCTGAAAGGTAACTCAATAGAGAGGATCGTAGGAGGAAGACAGGTGTCTGTCTTTAGAACCCCGTCCTACTGGATGGAGCATTTGGCCTCGCATTGGTTTTTCTCAAACGGAGTCGAATCCATCAGACATGAGGTTCAGAACTGCACAGAAGAACTGTTTCCTGGTCCACATGCTTTCCTGCTAGTGATGCGAGCTGGTCGAGCTTCTGGAAAAGAGCATTATCTTCTACAAGCATTAACCTCAGTGTTGGGAGCAGAAGCTTTAGAGTACACCATGGTGATCTTCATCCATGCACACGAATGGGATCATCCAACGAAGGCCTCGAAGGAGCACTGTGTGCAGATGTGTGGAGAAAGATTCCACGTTCTGGAGAACAACGATGAAAACGTGGAGGAGCTTCTCACAGCAATTGAGACGATGACAAATAAGAAAAAAAACAGGTTCTTTATTCAGCGCTCATATGAAAATATCATGAAGACGTGTTTTGAGTCCTGGGAACGCTCCAGACTTCATGCTCAACAGCACAGAGAACGTAAACTGATAGAAGAACTGAAGGCAGAGCATGAGCTGAAGGAGACAGAGTTTAAGAAAAGGCTGGAAACACTTGAACTAGATGCAAATGATTTAAGAAAAGAGTTGGAAACATCCAGACTCAGTGAGAGTGCGTTAAAAAAACATCTGAAAGAATCCAGACTCAGTGAGAGTGGGTTAAGGAAGGATCTGGAAGGATCCAGACACAGTGAGAGTGGGTTAAGGAAAGATCTGGAAGGATCCAGAAACAGTGAGAGTGCGTTAAGGAAGGATCTTGAAGCATCCAGACTGAGTGAGAGTGCACTAAGGAAAGATCTGGAAGAATCCAGACTCAGTGAGAGTGCATTAAGGAAAGATCTGGAGGCATACCGACTCTTATTCAGTAAAGAACTGATTAAGTGGAATGAAAGATCTGATCAGTTTCAAAGAGAAGTTGTGGAAAGCAAAGGGAGAGAAACAGAACTACAACAGAAACTGGAAGATCTAGTGGAGCTACTGCAAATGGAGAAAGAGAAAAAACAGCTGGACCACAGAGAGAGAGAACTGACCGCCAGAGAGGGAGATTTAGAAAGCAAAGTGAGAGACACAGCAGTGAAGAGAAGTGAAGAAGAAACTGCTGAATCAGTTCAGGGAGGAGTTAATCCAGCACGACGCAACAGTTTACATAGTTTACCACCGAGCAGTAAGTTCATTTACCATCAATATTAATATAAAACACGTTTTCCATATACTGTCTTATCTACATATTATAATTCACCTCATGCAGGTTAACAGTACACAGATATACTGAGCAGCTCATATATGTTCAGTAATGTAACTCAGTAGTCAGTACATTAATGTGGTGTTGTGATATTTGTGTTTCGGGAGACTCTGGTATGAAGTGTCACCTGAAGCAGCTCTTCTCTTCTTTATCCACAGTGTAGGAAAACGAGAGGAGGACTCTAGAAGGCCTGGACCTTTCATTACATGGGCCACTAAGAACTTGGCATGGAAGCCAACTGCAAGGCTCATGTGACAGACTGATATCTGTTCTTAAAAACAATCCGAAAACATGTAGTTTATTTTTTAAATAGAAACAGTGATTTTAATGCTACAGCATACAAAGACATTTTGCACCTTTATATGCTTTCATCTTTGTGGGAACAGTTTGGAGAAGAACCCTTTCCTGTTCCATCATCATTGAGTCCCTGTGTGTAAAGGGTTGTAGTAGCAAATATCTGTACAGATATCTTCTTTGAAAATTTAGTCAAGAGCTATTATGGTGAAATGGAAGCATCTATGGAAGCAATAACAGCTCAGTTGAGGTCAGGACACTCATCAGACCAAACTCATGAAACCATGTCTTTCTGAAGTTGGTTTTGTGCACAGAGACAGTGAAAAAAAACATTAAGACAAAAAAAGATATGTGTGATTTTCTATATGTATAAATAAATAAATAAATAGAAATTCTTATGGCCACTGGTGCCTTGGCAGCACCAAGAGACTGCTTATACGGCTCATATAAAGAAATATCCCTGCCTTTCCTTCTCTAGCACTTTTCATTGGACTGCTCTGCTCTTTCATAGTCAGTTGAACAGGTGAGGAAAACTGCAGACTGTGTTTGGAGCAGTCCCCCTGAGCACTGGGCGCTATACCTAGACATAGGCTTATAAGTCATGAAGAGTATATACACACACATAAAATATATAAAATGTATATATACACACACAAAAAATACCTGTATCAGAATCAGAATCAGAAATACTTTATTGATTCCAGGGGGAAATTGCAGTTATTGCAGTAGCAGCCGGTTGTGTAGAAGAATAAACAATCTAATAATAATTTACAACATAAAACCAATTTGCCATATGTACACATATATAAGTCTTATATTACAATAGAATAATAAAATATAAAGTGACTGTGGCTATAATAATAAGTACAGATATACTGTATACAACAGTAAGAGTTTAGAAGTAGGAAAGTTATTGCACATTTGAGTTCTTACATACATAATTAAATTATTGTTTATTATATTACTGTACATGTGAAAGGTGTCGTACGTTGAGGGAGGAGTTATAAAGTCTGATGGTAGGAATGACCTCCTGTGGTGTCTGTAGCGCATGTTGGCTGAATGAGTCTCGCACTGAATGTGCTCCTCACTGTGTGATAAAGAGGATGGGAGCCATTCTCCATGATGGCCTGCAGCTTAGACAGCATCCTCCTCTCAGACACTGCCGTCAGCGAGTCCAGCTCCACACCCACAACATCACTGGCTCTGCGGATCAGTTTATTAAGTCTCTTGGCATCTGCCACCCTCAGCCTGCTGCCCCAGCATGCAACAGTGTATAGGATGGCACTGGCAACTACAGACTCATAAAAGATCAGCATAGTCCTGCAGATGTTGAAGGACCTCAGACGCCTCAGAAAATAGAGACGACTTTGGCCCTTCTTGTAGAGGGCGTCAGTGTTCTTAGCCCAGTCCAGTTTATTGTCAATGTATATAGCCAAATTTAATTTGATCTTGTGCTAGAGAATACATCAATTTGTAAAATGTTTGTATGTGATGATGGAACAATGGAAGGGTGTGGGAGGGAGAAAGGAGGGATGAGAAAACTACACAAAGAGGAGTGCAGGTCAGTTCGACTGTGGAACAGAGTTTGGGGATCCGCCCTGAGATAGCGCATCTAAAACTGTGTGGGTCCTGTGGGTAGCACAGTTGTGAAAAAATTAAATGAAAGCACACAGACAAGCTTATTCTTAATACTTTTATATTCTATGGATATTAAAAATCAACACACTGCTCTCCTTTTTCTTCCCCCCACTTCTCCCCATCTCTCCTTCTCTCTTTCTTTTTTTTCAGTCCCAGCCAATCACCCCAGACAGTCACCATCCAACAGAGGAGAGCAATCAAACATCATCTCTCACAAGACTAAAAGGCAAAACAGCAAATGAGTTATTATTATTTCCATTGTTACTCATGTAGTAAGGCTGGGACTATAGGGGTTTAAAGGGTTAAACTGCATACATTTGTTTTTAGCTGCTAAAGTTAGGCTCATTAGGTGTCATCGTTCCATTCCTCAGATATGCAGTGTTTTATAAGCTGACCACACCTTAACAGGGATGCAGGAGGGTGCGGAAGCTGCGGCAGCACCCCAAAACTAGTTGAATATAAAACTAGTTTCTAAAAAAGATTCCAGCTTTTAAATAAATGAAAGATACTAAAGTTCTTCATGTGCTCGTTCTTCCACAAATCATCTGGAATACTGATTTGTCTCACCACAATACACATTTCCACTGCCTCCGGGCCAGGAGAACATAATAAATAATTAATAATAAATAATTAAATAAATATTTAACATAAATAAGGAAAACTGGATGTAACCCCTGTTTAAAACCAACACGCTATATCTAACCCTATGCAGTGTTTTTATTTTCTCTTCTCCCTCTTTTTTCTCTCTCTCACTTCTCTCTCTCACTCTCTCCCTCCATCTGTGTGTGCGCACGTCATCTGGCAGAGAAACGTGTGCTGTTAATATTAGTTAAAATTGGCTAATATTAGTTAATCTAAGCATAAAATCACCTATGGTGCTGTATTCTTGAGCTTTACCTCAAGCTTAGTTCACCCTGACATCAGTGTTTTGTTCAGGTGTGAAGAGGTGAAACTCCAGTGAGTTCGGGTGATTAGAAGAAGTGAAATAAGGATTAAAGTATAAATACATATGTGTGAGGTGCCCAAAGCGTTTATATGTTGAATAAAAGTGTGTGGAATAAAAAAACAACCGGAGTTTAATGAGTATATATGATGATAAAGAGAGTCACGCAGCTATTAACTGGTGGGTTAGCATGTTAGCATTAGCTCGCATTAGCGTCGTAGTTACGGGCGCTAAAATAGACTTATAGTCTGAAGAGCTGTTAAACTCTGGTCTAGTCTTTATTTTGAGTTAATTATGCTTCGAGTACAGTGTGTTAAACGAAGTGCTGCATTGCACAGGTTGTTTTAATGATGAGTTGAAACCTTGAGCTTCCCGAGTCTGCGATGGCGAACCAGGAGAAAACTGCAGTTCCCAGCGGGCTGTGCGATTGACATCGGCTGCGCATGCGTCAGACCAACACAACCGAACGACACTCAGATAAGAGGAGAGATACACTGACCTGCTCACACACATAAGAGTGTAATAAGTGTACCCGGGTAGTGAAGAACACTTTCAGATATTAAAAAAACCAGAACGAAGGAGGAACATTGAGGAGGAAAAAACTTTACATACATACCAAACACGAAGAATTAAAAAAAAAAAAAGACTTATATTTCTTGTTCTGATTGTTTAACGAGTGCTGTTGTGTAAAACTAGTTGTCGTTCTTGCATCAGAGTACTGTTAACTGTGGGAAACAAGAACTTTGTAATATTTTTATATAAAATTAAAAAATTAGTAATATCAGAAACTTAACACCCTATTCAAAGCAATATCTACTGATCCCTACCCTTCATTCCTCCACCCTACTGACCCCAATCTCCACACTCCCCACCCTACTGACCTATAGCCCCACCCTTCTGAACCCTACCCTCCATACCCCAACCCCACAGACCCCTATCCTTCATTCCTCCACCCTACTGACCCCAATCTCCACACTCCCCACCCTACTGACACCAATCTCCACTCTCCCCACCCTACTGATCTATAGCCCTACCCTACTGAACCCTACCCTCCATACCCCAACCCCACAGACCCCTATCCTTCATTCCTCCACCCTACTGACCCCAATCTCCACTCTCCCCACCCTCCACCCTACTGACCTATAGCCCTACCCTACTGAACCCTACCCTCCATACCCCAACCCCACAGACCCCTATCCTTCATTCCTCCACCCTACTGACCCCAATCTCCACACTCCCCACCCTACTGACCCCAATCTCCACTCTCCCCACCCTCCACCCCTACCCTCCATACCCCAACCCCACAGACCCCTATCCTTCATTCCTCCACCCTACTGACCCCAATCTCCACACTCCCCACCCTACTGACCCCAATCTCCACTCTCCCCAACCTACTAACCTATAGCCCTACCCTACTGAACCCTACCCTCCATACCCCAACCCCACAGACCCCTATCCCTTAATCCTCCACCCTACTGACCCCAATCTCCACACTCCCCACCCTACTGACCCCAATCTCCACTCTCCCCACCCTACTGATCCATAGCCCTACCCTACTGAACCCTACCCTCCATACCCCAACCCCACAGACCCCTATCCTTCATTCCTCCACCCTACTGACCCCAGTCTCCACACTCCCCACCCTACTGACCCCAATCTCCACTCTCCCCAACCTACTGACCTATAGCCCTACCCTACTGAACCCTACCCTCCATACCCCAACCCCACAGACCCCTACACTTAATTCCTCCACCCTACTGACCCCAAGTTCCACACTCCCCACCCTACTGACCCCTATCTCCACTCTCCCCACCCTACTGACCTATAGCCCTACCCTACTGAACCCTACCCTCCATACCCCAACCCCACAGACCCCTACACTTAATTCCTCAACCCTATTGACCCTTAACCTCCATGCTCCAACCCCACAGACCCCTACCCTTCATTCTTCCACCCTACTGACCCCAATCTCCAATCTCCCCATCCTACTGACCTATAGCCCTACCCTACTGACAAATACTCCCCATACCCCCACTCTACTGACACCTACACTGTATACCCCAATCTCCACACTCCCCACCCCACTGACATATACCCCTACCCTACTGACCCCTACCCTTTATTCCTTCACCCTACGGAACCCTACCCTACATTCCACAACCCCACAGACCTATACCTTCCATACCCCAACAGCACAGACCCCATCCCTCCCTCCCTGTCCCCACCCCACTGACCCCTTCCCACCATACCCGAACCCCACTGACCCCTGCCTTCCATACTCCAACCCCACAGACCCATACACTTCATACCCCTACCCTACTGACCCAGCCCCTCCATATTCCCAGTGTACATAATGTGTCATCAAAACACCATACAGTTCGAAAAAAGGAGAGAAAGAGAGTGAGACAGGGAGAGAATGACAAAGAGAAGAAAGAAATTAGATAGCAAAGTAAAGACAGAAAGAGAGAAAGAGACACTACAGCTTCTTAAATTAAAAACCTTGAATTTGAACAACTTATTTGATTAATGTCAACAGTAATAAGAATAACTGACTTATTTATATACTGAATGTATCTGCTTGATTAAGAGAGGGTGCTGAAATACTGGCCTTAGTTCTGATTCTCAATACCGTGTACTGTCTGATCTGATCTGCGTCTTATTTTTATATTGTGTTGTGTTTGGTTTGTATCATATGGTCCTGGTGTACAGCTGAAATGACAGTAAAGCCTCTTGAACTAATCAACATCGCCCTCTAGAGGTGAAGGTTATAGGGATCCAAACAGGATTCAGGGAAAAAACACCTGGATACTTCTGCAGGTACGTACAAGTATATCTGGTGGTCTAGGAAGTTGAAATGCAGTACTTGTGTGATAGTAAGCCACCTCGCCTTCTCGTCTGTACATGGACAGCTACAGCAGATTCTGTTTGAGGAAAACTGTTCAAAACGACTGAGTAGTGTTTTCTAGAGGTGAAGTTTGGAATATCTTGGGAAAAAATCATGTCTAGACGACAAACTGCAGGTAAGGACCCTTCTCTCGAGCACAGCCTGAAAAATGAACCTGACTTGCCTGTACATGCTTTTCTGGCTGCACAGTTAAAGCTGTTGTTAAAAACTCTTAGTAGAAGATTAACTTCTGATTGATTCAGTTAAAAGAGCAGCTGAATATCAGTATTACTCTCCACTGTTCAAAGCCTTTATGTATAAGTTTGAGACTTTCTGAACCTTGAAGTGCTCATTGAGACTAAAACCTCTTATATGGAAAGACAAAAGATCAATCTGGTAGAAATTTTCTTTTGAGATGCTTAATATTCAGAAATAGTGATCAATATTAAAACTCTGACTGACCATCATGTGTGTTCTGTCAGATAATAAAGGGTCTTAAGGGGTTTATACTAATGCGTCAAGCTTGGACTAATCAGCTCTCGGCAAGTTCTGCAGCTAAAAGATCAAAATGTTCTACAAGTTTAAAAAAGAAATTAATTACACAGAAAAGGAAGTGGGAGCTGATCACCTCACATACACACAAAGATCATTTACAGATGTTTGCATTTTGTGCTCATCACTGGAAACTATTGGAGAATATATATATGTGTGTGTGTGTGTGTGTGTGTGTGTGTGTGTTTGTTCTTGTAGAGGTATAGTTGTGAGGACCACATGTCCTCACTTGTATAGTACAGTCTTTGGTAAAGTGAAGACATTTTGCTGGTCCTCAATTTAGGACATGTAATTTTCTCCAAAAATCAAGTTAAAAAAAAATCTAATAGAGCAGAAAATTAGTCTTTGAGGTACTGAGGTTAAGTTAGGTTTAGGTATAGGTCTTGTATTATTTAGATATAGTAAAACAAAGATCAATAGAAACCTATGGATAACCTCACAAATATAGTAAGACAAACGTGTATGTGTGTGTGTGTGTGTGTGTGTGTGTGTGTGTGTGTGTGAAAGTGAAACTAACTTTGCTCATCATGAGACTTTGCTGAAGAAGTGAGAGGCCCTCCCTACCCCGCCCCCCCTCCCCCCAAAAAATTAAATAAGTCTCTTAATTTAGATGCAACGAAAGAGGGAAACACACAGAACAGCCAGGGACAGATGCAGAGAAAGGCCATCACAACACCACTACACCACCTTACTAACCACTACACCACCTTACTAACCACTACACCACCATACTAACCACTACACCACCGTACTAACTACTACACCACCTTACTAACCACTACACCACCATACTAACCACTACACCACCTTACTAACCACTACACCACCATACTAACCACTACACCACCATACTGACCACTACACCACCATACTAACCACTACACCACCGTACTAACCACTACACCACCATACTGACCACTACACCACCATACTAACCACTACACCACCATACTAACCACTACACCACCATACTGACCACTACACCACCGTACTAACCACTACACCACCGTACTAACCACTACACCACCGTACTGAACAAGGCACCAATCCCACTACTGCTCCCCGGTTACTGTGGATAGGGCTGTGTGCTCACTGCTCCCTAGTGTGTGTGCATGTGTGTGTTTCACTGCAGGTCAAATTCTAGACTATTCTATAAAGTGTGCAAAAGTAATATATTTGTACATGATCACAAGACATTTACAGCTCTTTTATTTATATATATATGTGACTGATCTGTCTCTGTTTTGGTGATCCTGGTCAGTGTGATGGTCAGTGGTAAGTTAAAGTTAACTGTTTGTATTTCTCCTGCAGAATCAGATGAGAACATCCAGATAGAGGACATGGGTGTAGAGCAGGGTGAGTCTTTATGGTTTAAAATTTATGGAAATGTAATAAACATGCTCAACCTTTACAATAAAAAAATAAAAATAACAAACACAGATTAATAACTGGTGAAATAGGAGCACAGTCAGTGCTCAATCAGTGTTTCACTGATGCCCCCCCCCGGTGGGCAACTTCCAGAACCAGAACTGAACATAACCAGGTTCAAAAACATTACAATCACAAATACCATAGTGTTCACAGATATACTGTACATACACCAATCAGCCACATCATTGTATCCACACACACACTGTCCACTGTATCAGCTCCACTGACCATACAGGACCTCCACTCACTGTCCACTGTATCAGCTCCACTGACCATACAGGACCTCCACTCACTGTCCACTGTATCAGCTCCACTGACCATACAGGACCTCCACTCACTGTCCACTGTATCAGCTCCACTGGAATGTTTAAGCACCTCAGTGTCACTGCTGGACTGAGAATCATCCACCAACCAAAACTATCCAGACAGCAGTGTCCTGTGGGCGGCGTCCTGTGTCTACTGATGAAGAACTAGAGGAACACAAACTGAGCAGCAGCAGATGAGCTACTGTCTCTGACTTTACATCTACAAGGTGGACCAGCAAGTAGTAGGAGTGTCTAATAGAGTGGACAGTGAGTGGACACAGTGTTTAAACACTCCAGCAGCAGCACTGCTGTGTCTGATCCACTCACACCAGCACAACACACACTAACTAACACACCACCACCACGTCAGTGTCACTGCAGTACTGAGAATGACCCACCTACCTAATAGTATCTGCTCTGTGGTGGTCCTGTGGGGGTCCTGATCATTAAAGAAAAGAGTAATAAAGTATACAGAGAATCTGATGAACTACAGTCTGTAAGTGGAGCTCCTGTATGGTCAGTGGAGCTGATACAGTGGACAGTGAGTGGAGGTCCTGTATGGTCAGTGGAGCTGATACAGTGGACAGTGAGTGGAGGTCCTGTATGGTCAGTGGAGCTGATACAGTGGACAGTGTGTGGAGGTCCTGTATGGTCAGTGGAGCTGATACAGTGGACAGTGTGTGGAGGTCCTGTATGGTCAGTGGAGCTGATACAGTGGACAGTGTGTGGAGATATAAGGAGCTGGTTTTAATGTTATAGTTGATAACATCCTTGATTTATTGTCAGGATTAAATACTGATTTAGGGTCATTGATTATTTGCAAATTAAGTATTTTCTGTATGTTTGAAATTGTATTTTTTTCTTACAGCTGAAGTTTCTACACACAAGCTACAACCATCAGATAAATCCAAAGCAGATCTCAGGCTTGTGATACTGGGAGGGGTTGCTGCTGATAACAGTTATGCATGTAGTACTATACTCAGATATCGTCAGCTAGATAAAACAATTAATCCTCTGAACAGTAACTCCATAGAGAGAACAGTAGGAGGAAGGCAGGTGTCTGTCTTCAGAACCCCGTCCTACTGGATGGAGCATTTGGCCTCACATTGGTTTTTCTCAAACGGAGTTGAGTCCATCAGACATGAGGTTCAGAACTGCACATCAACACTGTTTCCTGGTCCACATGCTTTCCTGCTAGTGATGCGAGCTGGTCGTTCTAGAAAAGAGCAATATCTTCTACGAGCATTGACCTCAGTGTTCGGAGCAGAAGCTTTAGAATACACCATGGTGATCTTCATCCATGCGCATGAATGGGATCATCCAAGGAGGGCCTTGAAGGAGCGCTGTGTGCAGATGTGTGGAGAAAGATTCCATGTTCTGGAGAACAGCGATGAAAATGTGGATCAGCTTCTCACAGCAATTGAGACGATGACAAATGAGAAAAAAAACAAGTTCTTTATTCAGCGCTCGTATGAAGATATCATGAAGGCATGTTTTGAGTCCTGGGAACGCTCCAGACTTCATGCTCAACAGAGCAAAGAACGTAAGCTGATAGAAGAACTGAAGGCAGAGCAAGAACTGAAGGAGACAGACTTTCAGAAAGAGCTGAGAACACTTGAACTATTTTCCAATGTCTTAAGAAAAGAGTTGGAAACATCCAGACTCAGTGAGAGTGCACTAAGGAAGGATCTGGAAGGATCCAGACTCAGTGAGAGTGCGTTAAGGAAGGATCTGGAAGGATCCAGACTCAATGAGAGTGCACTAAGGAAGGATCTGGAAGGATCCAGACTCAGTGAGAGTGCGTTAAGGAAGGATCTGGAAGAATCTAGGCTCAGTTGGAAATTTCTAAGTGAAGAACTGAATAAGTCGAATGACAGAGCTTACCAATTTCAAAGAGAAGTAGTGGAAAGCAAACTGAGGGAAACAGAGCTACAACAGAAACTGAAAGATCTACAAGCTCAAGTCGAGCTACTGAAACTGGAGAAAGAGAAAAGACTGACCGCCAGAGAGAGGGATTCAGAAAGCGAAGTGAGAGAACAGAGCCAGGACACAGCAGTCGGGAGAAGTGATGAAGAAACTGCTGAATCAGTTCAGTTAGGAGGTGTTAAACCTGCACGACGCAACAGTAAAGAGTGGTTACCACCGTACAGTAAGTTCATTTACTATCAGTATTAATGATGTATTTAGAAACAGTGTTTTCCATATACTGCATTATCTACAAATTACAATTCACATGTTAAACAGATCCATCTCTGATTCTTTATCTACAGTGTAGGAAAACGAGAAGAGGACTCTGGATGGTCTGGATGTTTTATTGCATGGGCCACTCAGGACTCGGAACGGAGGCCAACTGCAAGGCTCATGTAATTTTTTCTTAAAGACAAACAAACAGAAACAGTGTGTTTTTAAAAAAGAATTACAAACACCAAGACCTTTCAAAGAAACTGTATGCTTCCAACTCTGTGCAGCAGTTTTGGGGAAGATCCTATCTGTTCCAGCATGACTGTGTCCCTGTACACAAAGCCAGCTCCATGTCCAGACAAGTTTGCTCTGCAACTCAACTGAGCTGTTGTTGCTTTGCCAGATGCTTTTTATCTCAAAAAATAGCACTTGCTTCACTTGCGAAGATTTATGTACAGATACAGTGGCAAGAAAAATATGTGAACACATTGAAATGACCTGGTTTTCTGCATTAATTGGTCATAAAATGTGATCTGATCTACATCTAAGTCCCAAGTATAGACAAACTCCATGTGCTTAACCTAATACCACACAAACAGTTATAATATTTCATGTCTGTATTGGACACATTCATTAAACATTCACAGTATTGGTGGAAAAAGTGAGTGAACCCTTTTGCTAATGACTTCAACAAAAGCTTATTAGAGTCAGGAGTTAGCAAACCTGGAGTCCAACCAATAAAACGAGATTGAAGAAAGGTGTAAAGCTACTTTGACTTATAAAAGACACTCAAACTTTTTGAGTTTGCTCTTCACAAGAAGCATCTGCTGATGTGAACCATGCTTCACAAAGTAGAGATCTCCGAAGAACTACAATCAAGAACTGTTGATTTGCATAAAACTGGAAAAGGTTACAGAGTAATCTTCAAGACTTTAGGTATTAACCCATCCACAGTCACACACGCTGTCTACAAATGGAGATGATTTAGTACTGTGGCTGCTCTCTCTAGAAGTGGGTGCCCCGCCAAGTTGACTCCAAAGGCACAATCCAGAATGCTCAGAGAGGTAAAGAAGAACCCTGGAGTAACAGCTGAAGGCTTGAGGGAATCCTTGGAACCAGGGGCACAGCAGCAAATTCTGGGCCCTGTACCCTGTCACTGTAAGTGGGCCCCTATCCATGTCAGTACACGAGGAACGTGAGCAAAAAAAGGGTATTTATTTTAAAAAAAACATTAAAAATAAAGGTTTTAAGCTACAATCAGATCAGATTATATTGATGAGGGGTTCTTTCATTCACCCCCTGTATTGATTCATTTGGCCTACTTGTGCTTAAATACCTAAAACATTAGGCTACATCTGGTTTGTGTACTAACGTTTTGATCCATGACACTGCACTGCTAAGGCTTTTTACCAGACAACAATAATAAATTGCTTTGTTCCTTAATATATTACTAGTGTGCACTTAAGTATTATTGGTAGGCTATTTACATGTTGATATATTCAGCAGAAATAGGTGGATCATTTATTATGTTTCACTTTCAGCTCTGCTGCGTTAGTAGACAATATGCTATAGCACACACACTGAACTAAAAGGCTAACTTACTTTAAACTTAAGATAAACAACTCACACTTAATTCTAAGTAATTCTACCAGTCAGCAGCTCTCTCTCTCTCCCTCGCCACTGTTTGTTTCTGAAACTGGTTAAAGTTCAAAACTAACGTTAGCCGGCTCATAATTGTCTTCATACTTACAGCCGCAAGCAGCCTGGTTAAGCTACTAACTAGCTAATCTAACAACTTCAAGTGAGCATACAAACATCAGCAGCAGCTGTCTGGAGTGGACTACATTAACTTTAATTGGACTTTGCATAACAAGCAAACTCGGTTCTCCTTTGGGAAAGAAAGACGTCAACAGCTGCCTCTTCTCATTCCATATTCTATCTTTTTCCTTCCTTTCTTTCTTCTTTTGCTAACCTGATTTATGCTTTTGGGGCAGCATGATCTCCAGCCCCCAGGTCATTCAATTTGGGCTCACTGATGTTACACTTGTCGCTGGTAGCTGTTGGGCGGACTAAACCATTTTGCGCCTCCAAGTGGGGGCCCCCAGAATGTCCAATATGTTGAGAGGACTGTGACTAAAGTTGATGTTATCAATATATTTGAAATATTAATTAATAAATAATTACTTAGAGGGTCCAATTAAACACCAAAATAAGAGCATGACAAAAACAAATCAGGATTTTCATGGGCCCCTCTCCCTACTAGGGCCCTGGGTAGTAAGGTCCACTTTTCCATCCTCTACCACACCCATGATTGGAACTGGTGAACATCTCTGTTCATTAGTCTGCCATACCCAAGTCATTGAACAGGCATGGTGTCCATGGCAGGACACCACGAAGGAAGCCACTGCTTTCCAAAAAAAAAAAACCCACTGCACTGCCTGAAGTTTGCCAAAGAGTACCTTGACACTCCACAACGCTGCTGGAAGATGTTTTTCTGGACTGAAGAAACCAAGGTTGAATTGTTTGGGAAGAACATGCAGAATTATGTATGGCATAAGAAGGGCACTGCATACCAACATGAACACATCATCTCAGCGGTGAAGTGCGGTGGTGGAAGCATCATGATTTGAGGCTGTTATGCTGCTTTAGGGGCCTGGAGTGCTTGACATCATTGAGGGGAAATGAATTTTCAAGTTTATCAAGGTATCCTACAGAATAATGTCAGGGTGGCTGTCCACCAGCTGAAGCTCAGTAGAAGTTGGGTGATGCAAAAGGACAATGACTCTAAACATCAAAGTAACTCTACGACAGAATGACTTCAAACAAAGAAAATCCTCCTTTTGGTGCAGCCCAGTCAGGGTCCAGACCTGAATCCAATAGAGATGCTGTGGAATGACCTAAAGAGAGCTGTTCTCACCAGACATCCTAAGAATATGGCTGAGCTGAAGCAGCTCTGTAGAGAAGAATGGTCCAAAATTCTTCCTGAACGTTGTGCAGGTCTGATCAGCAGCTACCTGAAACGCTTGTTGGAGGTTATCGCTGCCAAATGAGGTTCGACCAGTTATTAAATCCAAGGGTTCACTTACTTTTTCCACCAGTACTGTGAATGATTAATGGATGTGTCCAATACAGACATAAAAGATTATAATTGTTTGTGTGGTATTAGGTTAAGCACATTGTGTTTTTATTGCCACTGTATTTGCTACTACTACCCTTTACACAGGCACATGTTAAAACAAAAAAACAATATGTATATTTTCTATGTGTATAAATAAATAAATAAATAAATAGAAATTCTTATGGCCACTGGTGCCTTGGTAGCCCTAAGGGACTGCTTATACAGCTCTTATGAAGAAATATCCCTGTGCATATGTCTGGACAGATATATAGCACTTCTCATCACACTGCTCTGCTGTTTCATATTCTGTTAAACAGGTAAGGAGACCCTATGGGAGAAAAGAGGAATGGGAAATGAGCGTGGGTCAGACCAAGACTGAATTAATTCTTGAGGGTCTGCCCTGAGATAGCGTATCTGCATATTTTTATTGAAAATAATTTGGGATTTAAAGGCTAAGCACAACTTATGGACAGCCCTGATGATTTCACATTGTTTTAGATACTGAAAATGAAATTTGCTGCTTAATTTACTTTAAAAGAGACGGTTTTAATTAAATTGAATTACATTGACGGAAAAACCCGAGCTCGCCATGGACATTCATGAACACTACCGTGTGACGTCACTGGTGAACAACAGTGAACAGCGCGGTGGTACAACAGCACTATGACTGACTGGGACTGAGAATGTTTCAGAACTGCTTCTTCAGATTCTGATGATATTTCTGAATTTGAATCTGAAAGAGCTGTAATGTAGAAATAGACCACCATATCACTTAGTCCTAGTACTTTTAGTCAAACCCCACCCACAACAGCAGCTCATCCTGAGTGTAAACAGTATCTAGCTAAAAAACCAACAGTATTTATGACAACAGTCGCCTAGCAACCAGCTACACTCAGATATAGAGGTACAGTTATTGTAGTAAATATGATCAAAGTCCAACTCATACGACATTGTCAGTCAGAGTACAAGATGTATTCAGGTGATGAGGTGCAGCAACAAATATTGCACAATAATTAGGTCACACTGAATATATAGATACAAATGGGTCCATATATAGCACTACAGTCGTGAGTGCCTGATGTTCTGCTTGTGGAGGTGTGGGTTGTAGAGCCTGCAGTGGGGAGATAAGAACCACCGCAGATGGAGGAGCCTGTCACTGAAAGTGCTGGCCAGAGCTGTGACTGTCTCTTGTAGTAGGTGAGAGATGCTCTCCCTTATGGATGCCAGCTTGGTCAGCACGCAAATATGCAAATCCCTTTCAATATTTACAACAACAATAATAATATTTTAATAATACATTTTCTCATGCATTTGTCGCCAAATTGGAGATCCTCCATCCATATTTGCTTCTTACAGGTCTTTTGTGTATACTGCTTTTGTACCAGCGCATGCACTGTAAACCTAGATTTAGAGTGATCATTACTTATTCAAGGATTTAAGGAGTTTTTTTTGTGATTCATAACACATATGGTACATGAGATGGAATGAAATTGAGTACCCAAGGTCCCACTTTCCCCCCAAAAACAAATATCCAGTAGAAAAAATATGAAAAGAAAGGAAATACAATAAATAAAATATAAATATAAAAAGTAGCAGTAGCAGGTGTAGGTAAGGTTTCATGTTATTATGTAAATGTTATTATTAGTAAATCCAATTAGTCGTTTGCAATATTCAGCTGAGATATGCAGTGCATTGATCATGTTACAGGTCTGAGTTCTGTGAGGAGCTGCTTCAGAAAGCTGAGGGCTTCAGAAAGCAGCGTTATACCAAGTGGAATGTTGGGTATACAAAGAAACTACTTGTAGATATTTTGTAGATAAATTAATTACCCAAAAGACGCTCCAGTGATATCAAGTTAACTAGCTAGCTAGCTTAGTGCTAAAGTTAGCTTAGCGTCACCAAGCTGACCTTTTTATTCTTTTCTGTTGTTTCACAGTTTATAACGTTAGTGCACATGTTTCTATGTGCTTGTGGTGTTTCTGTGGGGTCACAATTTAACTATAATGTCAGCACTTAAAAAGATTTTTTCTGTCAGTTCACAGTTTGTAACATTAGCATGTGTGTTCGCATTTGCTAACACTGGCTAAGACTTTCTGCCCTTACAAAAAAGAAGATTCAAATGGGCCATTAGTATAGTATACTTCTTTTATACTAAATGATTATATATACTGTATGATTTCAGTTTGCTTTTTATGTACTTCTTAGTGATGTACTAAACACAGTTATACTAAAATACACTTGGGTTATTCTGATAAGTTTATAGAACAGTCTAAGTATATTTGGCCTTTACTAGTACTTCATCTTTGGTTGAGATATACTTAAGAAAAGTATAAGTAAGTATTTTTGCCCAGCACAAAAACACAGTCAGTACAATATTAGTTTGGAAATTTGATTTATAATGATTTATAAAGATGTCTTGTTATTTTTTATGTGTGCCCACTGGTGAACATTGTTAAAGTTCTATATTAAGTAGAAATACTTAAAAAAATACTTTAAAGTGCAACAATAATATATAAGCAGTTAATTGTAATTACTTAAAATGTACTTAAAAGTATACTCTTATAAACTAAAAACTAAAAAAAGGATTAAAATAGTAGAAATACAAGTGTTCTACTAGTACAATGATATTAGTATTGTATCTACAAGTATACTTTGGAAATATACTTTAACTTTACTTAATAAAATGTACTGTAAGTATACTTATTTTTTGTAAGGGTAATCATAAATAGTGGTCAAGATTAAATCTCCAACTGACTATCAGGTGCATTCTGTCTGCTAAAAGGCTGAACTGGCTCATGAGGTGTTCATATTAATGCATCGTGCTTGTACTAAACAGCTCTCGGCAGTTTATGCAGTTAAGAGATCTAAATGTTCTAAAAAGGTAAAAATAATTTAGACAGAAAATTAAGTGGAAGCTGATCATCTCACATACACACTTGTTTTTTACTCATGTTTACATTGTTTACATTTTGTGCTTATCACTGCAAAGTAATGGAGAACAAAAAGTTTCTATGTGAAAGTGAAACTAACTTTCACTGCCGCTCGTGAGACTTGGAAAAAAAAGTAAGCAGAAAAAGTAAGAGCCCCCCAACCCCCCCTCACCACTTCCTCCCAAGTCTTCAAATGTAAACAATTCATGTAACATTAAAATAATGAAGCTCAATACAGCACTCGTTACTGAACATATGGTAGTGAATAAGGTGCATAGATAGAAGTAGTACTTGGTAGAGAGGTGTGTGTTAGTGTAGTGTATGTGCAAGTATAAGTGTAGAGCGTGTATGTGTGTGTATTAGTGTGAGGGGGTATAAGGGTATGAGTGTGAGTGTAGAGTCTAAGTGTGAGGGGTATGAGCTGTTGTAGAGTCTGGCAGTATTGGCCGGACAGCAGCAGTGAAAAAGGGCCAGTGTGAGGAAGGGGTGGGGTCGTCCACAATGCTGAATCTTATGTAGAGCATTGGTATGTTTCTTCATTCATCAACTGATTCAGTTCTTTGGATATTTTTCAGAGCTCAGGTTTATGATCTGGAAGAACAATATGAAGAATGAACTTATATCTATATGACTGTGTTGCAAGAATCTGCTTGATTCAGAGAATGTGCTGAAATGCTGACCTTAACTGTGTAATCAGTACTGTGTTCTGTCTGATCTGATCTGTGTCTCATTTATTTATTTATTTATTTATTACACTCTTTTGTCGGTACTGTGTATATTGTATTGTGTTTGTGTAGCACCATATGGTCCTGGAGAGACATTGTTTTGTTTCACTGTGTACTGGTATATAACCTATACAGTAACAAAGCCTTTTGAACCAATCAACATCGCCCTCTAGAGGCAGAAGTTATGATTTCTAGGTGTGTAGAAGTATGTCTGGTGGAACGCTGTACATACCTGTACGGCAGTGAACCTACTTCACCTGCTGGGTGTATGGATGGCTACAGCAGATGTTTTTAGGAAAGCTGTTCAACAACATCAGAGTATTGTGTTCCATAGAAGTGAAGTTCGGAATAACTTGGGAAAGTGTTGAGACAACAAACTGCAGGTAGGCATCCTCCTCTTGAACATGGCCTGAAAAATGATGAGTGATGTTTTCCTGGCTGTGTTGTTAAAGCTGTTCTTACTGAAATGAACTTCTGATTGTTTCAATTAAAAAGCAGCTGAATATCAGTATTTATCTCCACTGCTCACTGCCTTTATGTGAAAGTTTGAGACTCCCTGAACCTTGAAGTGCACACTGAAGTGATTATAACCTTTTGAAAGATCAGTCTGGTAGAAATCTTTATTTGAGATGCTTCCTTAACTGTAATCATAAACAGTGGTTAAAGATTAAATCTCTGACTGACCATCAGGTGCATTCTGTAGGCTAAGAGGCTGAACAGGCTCATGAGGGGTTCATACTAAGGTGTGGTGCTTGTACTAAACAGCTTTCAACAGTTTCAGTTCAGCAGCTAAAAGATCAAAATGTTCTAAAAAGTTTAAAAAAGATGTTAATTTCACACAGAAAACTAAGTGGGATCATCTCACATACAGACAGAGATCATTTTGTGTTCATCACTGCAAAGTAAATGAAAAAGAAGTTTATATGTGAAAGTGAAATTAACTTTGCTGCTTGTGAGACTTCGCGGAAAAAGCAAGAGCCCCTCCCCCACTTCCTCTCAAGTCTTCAAATGTAAACAATTCATGTAACATATTACAGTTTTTTTACAACTGCTAACATCTTTTTGTCCAATCTACAGTCACATTTTCAAAACTCTAAACACAGTAAACGCAACATCAGTCTTTTGTGGCCTATACCATCAATACAGTTCATGTTGCTTTTGCATAAAGTGCAGTCATTTAACATGTTTCTAAAATGATTACATTTTCTGTACATACAAGGTTACCCAGTAACAAAATTCTGGATCTTTCACACAGTATGTCAAAAATGAAAACCTAACATTCAAAACCTTAAATATCAAAACCTTAAATATCAAAACCTTTATAAAGTATATAATGCGTAGTTCTGCAAAAAAAAAAAAGCAAGTGAACAGCTTTTATTGTAATAAACATTTTTTGATGTACAGATCACTGAAATAAAAGTGCAGTAATAGACCTACAGCTGATTCCAGTCCCAGTTGGAGACACAGCCAGTTGCATAAAAAAATCACATAAAAAACACATTAAAAAACACATAAAAAAGACGGCTTGTTTGGACTGAGTTTGGTCAATATGACAGAGGAAAGGAAGTCTGGACAAGGAAGAGGAATAGTTGGACCAGGGCGATAGAGAGGAAGAGGAGTAAGAATGTGTGATGGTGTTCAACGCAGGGTAAGAAGTACACTCACTAATGAAATTAGAGCCACCACCATAGACCACGTGATAAACCACAGTCTATAACTGAGAGAGGCTGGTGAAAGAGTGCAGCCTAACCTCAGCCGGTCACCTGTGGCTTCCATTATCAGTTTTGTGTTTTGGTTTTTCCCTCTTATGTGGCTGTTTTTGTATATGTGTATGTTTACATATATGGGGCCAGGGCTAATTCTAGTATTTTTATAATTACAGTAATTCTTTTTTGAGTTATATATTTCATGCTATAATTTTATGTCCTGAATAAAATATAACCTTTACTGCAAGACTGTCATAGAATCTTTTATTGTCTAGTCTACATTCCATACAGTTCGTTACAGTACAGTATAATCACTGACAGTATGTTACAGTAATATCACTAACAGTATGTTACAGTATAATCACTAACAGTATGTTACAGTAATATCACTGACAGTATGTTACAGTAATATCACTAACAGTATGTTACAGTATAATCACTAACAGTATGTTACAGTAATATCACTGACAGTATGTTACAGTAATATCACTAACAGTACGTTACAGTATAATCACTGACAGTATGTTACAGTAATATCACTAACAGTATGTTACAGTATAATCACTAACAGTATGTTACAGTAATATCACTGACAGTATGTTACAGTAATATCACTAACAGTATGTTACAGTATAATCACTAACAGTATGTTACAGTAATATCACTGACAGTATGTTACAGTAATATCATTAACAGTACGTTACAGTATAATCACTAACAGTATGTTACAGTAATATCACTAACAGTATGTTACAGTAATATCATTAACAGTACGTTACAGTATAATCACTAACAGTATGTTACAGTAATATCACTAACAGTATGTTACAGTAATATCATTAACAGTACGTTACAGTATAATCACTAACAGTATGTTACAGTAATATCATTAACAGTATGTTACAGTATAATCACTAACAGTATGTTACAGTAATATCACTAACAGTATGTTACAGTAATATCATTAACAGTACGTTACAGTATAATCACTAACAGTATGTTACAGTAATATTACTGACAGTATGTTACAGTAATATCATTAACAGTACGTTACAGTAATATCATTAACAGTATGTTACAGTAATATCATTAACAGTACGTTACAGTAATATCACTAACAGTATGTTACAGTAATATCATTAACAGTACGTTACAGTAAAATCACTGACAGTATGTTACAGTAATATCACTAACAGTATGTTACAATAATTTCACTGACAGTATGTTACAGTAATGTCATTAACAGTGTGTTACAGTCTAATCACTGACAGTATGTTACAGTCTAATCACTGACAGTATGTTACAGTGATATCAGTGACAGTATGTTACAGTAATATCATTAACAGTGTGTTACAGTCTAATCACTGACAGTATGTTACAGTGATATCAGTGACAGTATGTTACAGTAATATCATTAACAGTGTGTTACAGTCTAATCACTGACAGTATGTTACAGTCTAATCACTGACAGTATGTTACAGTGATATCAGTGACAGTATGTTACAGTAAAATCATTAACAGTATGTTACAGTATAATCACTAACAGTATGTTACAGTAATAATCATTAACAGTACGTTACAGTAATATCATTAACAGTATGTTACAGTAATATCATTAACAGTACGTTACAGTATAATCACTAACAGTATGTTACAGTAATATTACTGACAGTATGTTACAGTAATATCACTAACAGTATGTTACAGTAATATCATTAACAGTATGTTACAGTATAATCACTAACAGTATGTTACAGTAATAATCATTAACAGTACGTTACAGTAATATCATTAACAGTATGTTACAGTAATATCATTAACAGTATGTTACAGTATAATCACTGACAGTATGTTACAGTAATATTACTGACAGTATGTTACAGTAATATCACTAACAGTATGTTACAGTAATATCATTAACAGTATGTTACAGTAAAATCACTGACAGTATGTTACAGTAATATTACTGACAATATGTTACAGTAATATTAACAGTACGTTACAGTAAAATCACTGACAGTATGGTACAGTAATATTACTGACAGTATGTTACAGTAATATCACTAACAGTATGTTACAATAATTTCACTGACAGTATGTTACAGTAATATCACTAACAGTATGTTACAGTAATATCACTGACAGTATGTTACAGTAATATCATTAACAGTACGTTACAGTAAAATCACTGACAGTATGTTACAGTAATATCACTAACAGTATGTTACAATAATTTCACTGACAGTATGTTACAGTAATGTCATTAACAGTGTGTTACAGTCTAATCACTGACAGTATGTTACAGTCTAATCACTGACAGTATGTTACAGTGATATCAGTGACAGTATGTTACAGTAATATCATTAACAGTGTGTTACAGTCTAATCACTGACAGTATGTTACAGTAATATCACTAACAGTATGTTACAGTAATATCATTAACAGTACGTTACAGTATAATCACTAACAGTATGTTACAGTAATATCACTAACAGTATGTTACAGTAATATCATTAACAGTACGTTACAGTATAATCACTAACAGTATGTTACAGTAATATCATTAACAGTATGTTACAGTATAATCACTAACAGTATGTTACAGTAATATCACTAACAGTATGTTACAGTAATATCATTAACAGTACGTTACAGTATAATCACTAACAGTATGTTACAGTAATATTACTGACAGTATGTTACAGTAATATCATTAACAGTACGTTACAGTAATATCATTAACAGTATGTTACAGTAATATCATTAACAGTACGTTACAGTAATATCACTAACAGTATGTTACAGTAATATCATTAACAGTACGTTACAGTAAAATCACTGACAGTATGTTACAGTAATATCACTAACAGTATGTTACAATAATTTCACTGACAGTATGTTACAGTAATGTCATTAACAGTGTGTTACAGTCTAATCACTGACAGTATGTTACAGTCTAATCACTGACAGTATGTTACAGTGATATCAGTGACAGTATGTTACAGTAATATCATTAACAGTGTGTTACAGTCTAATCACTGACAGTATGTTACAGTGATATCAGTGACAGTATGTTACAGTAATATCATTAACAGTGTGTTACAGTCTAATCACTGACAGTATGTTACAGTCTAATCACTGACAGTATGTTACAGTGATATCAGTGACAGTATGTTACAGTAAAATCATTAACAGTATGTTACAGTATAATCACTAACAGTATGTTACAGTAATAATCATTAACAGTACGTTACAGTAATATCATTAACAGTATGTTACAGTAATATCATTAACAGTACGTTACAGTATAATCACTAACAGTATGTTACAGTAATATTACTGACAGTATGTTACAGTAATATCACTAACAGTATGTTACAGTAATATCATTAACAGTATGTTACAGTATAATCACTAACAGTATGTTACAGTAATAATCATTAACAGTACGTTACAGTAATATCATTAACAGTATGTTACAGTAATATCATTAACAGTATGTTACAGTATAATCACTGACAGTATGTTACAGTAATATTACTGACAGTATGTTACAGTAATATCACTAACAGTATGTTACAGTAATATCATTAACAGTATGTTACAGTAAAATCACTGACAGTATGTTACAGTAATATTACTGACAATATGTTACAGTAATATTAACAGTACGTTACAGTAAAATCACTGACAGTATGGTACAGTAATATTACTGACAGTATGTTACAGTAATATCACTAACAGTATGTTACAATAATTTCACTGACAGTATGTTACAGTAATATCACTAACAGTATGTTACAGTAATATCACTGACAGTATGTTACAGTAATATCATTAACAGTACGTTACAGTAAAATCACTGACAGTATGTTACAGTATAATCATTAACAGTGTGTTACAGTAATATCATTAACAGTGTGTTACAGTCTAATCACTGACAGTATGTTACAGTCTAATCACTGACAGTATGTTACAGTGATATCAGTGACAGTATGTTACAGTAATATCATTAACAGTGTGTTACAGTCTAATCACTGACAGTATGTTACAGTAAAATCACTGACAGTATGTTACAGTCTAATCACTGACAGTATGTTACAGTCTAATCACTGACAGTATGTTACAGAAATATCATTAACAGTGTGTTACAGTAAAATCACTGACAGTATGTTACAGTAAAATCACTGACAGTAGCCCCACATCAGTGATGGTTTGGGCTGCCATATCATGGCGTTCCCTTGGCCCAATACTTGTGCTAGATGGGCGTCACTGCCAAGGACTACCGAACCGTTCTGGAGGACCATGTTCAGCCAGTGGTTCAAACATTGTATCCTGAAGGCGGTGCTGTGTATCAGGATGACGATGCACCAACACACACAGCAGGACTGGAGAAAGATGGTTTGATGAACATAAAAGTGAAGTTGAACATCTCCCATGGCCTGCACAGTCACCAGATCTAAATATTATTGAGCCACTTTGGGGTGTTTTGGAGGAGCGAGTCAGGAAACGTTTTCCTCCACCAGCATCACGTAGTGACCTGACCACTGTCCTGCAAGAAGAATGGCTTAAAATCCCTCTGACCACTGAGCAGGACTTGTATATGTCATTCCCAAGACCAACTGACGCTGTATTGGCCACAAAAGGAGGCCCTACACCATACTAATAAATTATTGTGGTCTAAAACCAGGTTTCAGTTTCTGTTTTTGTTTTTGTAGGTATATATATATATATATATATATATATGACCAACCTCTGTTATCAGTATGATAACAGTGGTAAGTTAACCATGTTTATATTTCTCCTGCAGAATCAGATGAGGACATGATGAAGAACATGGATGTAGAGCATGGTATGTCTTATTTATGGTTTAAAATTTATGTAAATGTAGGGTCTGTCTCAAACCCTAGTGAGTGTCTAAGTAGGCTGTCTAGGTAGTGAGTGTGTAAGTAACAGTGTTCTCTCCTCATCTCTCCTCATAAAACAGATTACTGAGACGCTCTAGTTAGAGAGAGACTGCGTCACGGCTTGTTCCGCCCACTGCAGCACGCCACCGGTGGTTTAGCCAGCATCCAAAACAATAGCCCAAGGCTTAAAAATCTGCTAGCATAAATGCTAATGTCTGGAGTATAAAAGTGTAAATGGTGAAGGACTCGTTACAGAGTTGATAATAAAAACTGTTTTGTGTGATTATATGACCAGAAACACATTAAAACTCCAGAGAATCAAAATAACTCACATTTTAAAACCACTTCACTGCTCCTAGATTAGCCTGTGGTGCATCATGGGATTGTCTTAGCGGCTGAGGAAGAGTTTGGTCCTCCCTAAAATCGGGCCAACTGACTCATAATAAATATCCTGGCAAAGTCGACTGTTATAAAGGAAAATAAAAACAACACAGATTAGAAACTGGTGAAATAGGACCACAGTACACACAGAAGCCAATCAGTATTCCAGAGGCTGGTGGTCTTAGAGCTATGACATGACAGTAACACCTCAACCAGCAACTTCCAGAACCAGAACTAAACAGAACCAGGGTCAAAGGAGAGGACCACTAAAGACAATTGGGTATGTGAAAACCCATCACAATGAGGAAGCCGGCGAACGGCTAGAGGAGGGCAAAGGGGCCAATAAAGAAAGAGAGTCGCAACACGAAACTGACTTTCTGTCACTGCCTCAAATTACCTTGCCTACAAGCAAGGTTGGCGCTGAATAGCCCCCCCACCAACAGATATACTGTACAGCTGATAAAATGGACAGTGTGTGTAGACAGAAGGGGGTTGTTTCATTGTTATGGTTGATTGGTGTATAACCCCTGAGTAGACTGTTGTCCCCATTTGCCTGAAATTGCCTATAATGCCCCCAGAGCTCAGCTGCAGGTCTTAATGTCAAGATTAAATACTGATTCATGATCATTGATCATTTGTAAATTCAGTATCTTCCACATGTTTGATAGTTGTATTTTCTCTTACAGCTGAAGTTTCTACACACAAACTACAACCTTCAGCCAAACCCAAAGCAGATCTCAGGCTTGTGATACTGGGAGGAGATGCTGCTGATAACAGTTATGCATGTAGTACTATACTCAGACGTCATCAGCTGGAGGAAACTATTAATCCTCTGAAAGGTAGCACCATAGAGAGAACAGTAGGAGGAAGGCAGGTGTCTGTCTTTAGAACCCCGTCCTACTGGATGGAGCATTTGGCCTCACATTGGTTTTTCTCAAACGGAGTTGAGTCCATCAGACCTGAGGTTCAGAACTGCACATCAACACTGTTTCCTGGTCCACATGCTTTCCTGCTAGTGATGCGAGCTGGTCATGCTTCTGGAAAAGAGCATTATCTTCTACGAGCATTAACCTCAGTGTTGGGAGCAGAAGCTTTAGAGTACACCATGGTGATCTTCATCCATGCGCACGAATGGGATCATCCAACGAAGGCCTCGAAGGAGCGCTGCGTACAGATGTGTGGAGAAAGAGTCCACTTTCTGGAAAACAGTGATGAAAACGTGGAGGAGCTTCTCACAGAAATTGAGACGATGACAAATAAGAGAAAAAACAGGTTCTTTATTCAGCGCTCGTATGAAAATATCATGAAGACGTGTTTTGAGTCCTGGGAACGCTCCAGACTTCATGCTCAACAGCACAGAGAACATAAGCTGATAGAAGAACTGAAGGCAGAACAAGAGCTGAAGGAGACAGAGTTCAAGAAAAAGCTGGAAACACTTGAACTAGATGCGAATGAATTGAGAAAAGAGTTGGAAACATCCAGACTCAGAGAGAGTGCACTAAGGAAAGATCAGGAAGAATCCATACTCAGTAAGAGTATGTTCAAGAAGGATCTGGAAGCATCTAGACTCAGTGAGAGTGCACTAAAGAAAGATCTGGAAAGATCCAGGCTCAGTGAGAAGGTCCTAAATGAAGAACTGGATAAGTGGAATGACAGAGTTTACCAATTTCAAAGAGAAGCAGCGGAAAGGGAAACTGAGCTACAACAGAAATTGAAAGATCTACAAGCTCAAGTGGAGCTACTGCAACTGGAGAAAGAGAAAAGACAGCTGGACCACAGAGAGAGAGAACTGACCGTCAGAGAGAGGGATTTAGAAAGCGAAGTGAGAGAACGGAGTCAGGACACAGTAGCCTGGAGACGTGACGAATTAGTTTTAGCAGATGTTAATCCTACATGATTCAAAAGTAAAGAGTTACCACTAAAGAGTAAGTTCATTTACCATCAGTATTAATGATGTATTTAGACACAGTGATTTCCATATACTGTATTATCTACAAACTACAATTCACATGTTAAACAGACCCATCTCTTCTGTTTCTTTATCCACAGTGTAGGAAAACGAGAAGAGGACTCTGGAGGGCCTGGATGTTTTATGACATAGAGGCCAACTGCAAGCTCAAGTGATTTTTTCTTAAAGACGAACAAACAAAAACAATGTGTTAGAAATACAGAGATTCCACAGAAGACGCTCTGCCCTGTTTTCCAGTCTACATCCGGTCATTCCCTCGTGTTAGCCATGTGGTTCTGTTTGTTTTGTCGTGTGCTCAGTACCTCCACCCTTGCCCTGACTTTCTCACTTGTATCCCTTAGTCTTGTCAGCCCCTTGTTACCCTGTGTATTTATTTTTTCTGGTTCCTCTTTGTGTTGGCATTTTCTTTGTCATGTTCGTTGTCTGGCTGGTTTCCCTGGTCTGTTTCAGTCTCCGTGTTTTTGTTATTTGTTATTTTCTTTTGTTTTATTTTTGCTTATTTTGCCAGTAAAAGGACTGCGCGTGCATCCGCCTCCTGCGTCACAACCGATGAAGGATCTGGAAGAATCCAGATTCAGTTACAGTGTTAAGGAGGGATCTGGAAGAATCCAGACTCAGTTACAGTGTTAAGGAGGGATCTGGAAGAATCCAGACTCAGTTACAGTGTTAAGGAGGGATCTGGAAGAATCCAGACTCAGTTACAGTGTTAAGGAGGGATCTGAAAGAATACAGACCTAGTTACAGTGTTAAGGAGGGATCTAAAAGAATCCAGACTCAGTTACAGTGTTAAGGAGGGATCTGGAAGAATCCAGACTCAGTTACTATGTTAAGGAGGGATCTGGAAGAATCCAGACTCAGTTACAGTGTTAAGGAGGGATCTGAAAGAATACAGACCTAGTTACAGTGTTAAGGAGGGATCTAAAAGAATCCAGACTCAGTTACAGTGTTAAGGAGGGATCTGGAAGAATCCAGACTCAGTTACAGTGCTAAGGAGGGATCTGGAAGAATCCAGACTCAGTGAAAGTTTGTTAGGAAGGGATTTGAAAAAAATAAGACTCAGTTACAGTGTTAAGGAGAGATCTGAAAGAATCCAGATTCAGTTACACTGTTAAGGAGGGATCTGGAAGAATCCAGACTCAGTTACAGTGTTAAGGAGGGATCTGAAAGAATCCAGACTCAGTTACAGTGTTAAGGAGGGATCTGGAAGAATCCAGACTCAGTTACATTGTTAAGGAGGGATCTGGAAGAATCCAGACTCAGTTACAGTGTTAAGGAGGGATCTGGAAGAATCCAGACTCAGTTACAGTGTTAAGGAGGGATCTGGAAGAATCCAGACTCAGTTACAGTGTTAAGGAGGGATCTGAAAGAATCCAGGCTCAGTTAACGTGTGATAAGGAGGGATCTGGAAGAATCCAGACTCAGTTACATTGTTAAGGAGGGATCTGGAAGAATCCAGACTCAGTTACAGTGTTAAGGAGGGATCTGAAAGAATACAGACCTAGTTACAGTGTTAAGGAGGGATCTGGAAGAATCCAGACTCAGTTACAGTGTTAAGGAGGGATCTGAAAGAATACAGACCTAGTTACAGTGTTAAGGAGGGATCTAAAAGAATCCAGACTCAGTTACAGTGTTAAGGAGGGATCTGGAAGAATCCAGACTCAGTTACAGTGTTAAGGAGGGATCTGAAAGAATACAGACCTAGTTACAGTGTTAAGGAGGGATCTAAAAGAATCCAGACTCAGTTACAGTGTTAAGGAGGGATCTGGAAGAATCCAGACTCAGTTACAGTGTTAAGGAGGGATCTGAAAGAATACAGACCCAGTTACAGTGTTAAGGAGGGATCTGGAAGAATCCAGACTCAGTTACAGTGTTGAGGAGGGATCTGGAAGAATCCAGACTCAGTGAAAGTTCGTTAGGAAGGGATTTGAAAAAATTAAGACTCAGTTACAGTGTTAAGGAGAGATCTGAAAGAATCCAGATTCAGTTACAGTGTTAAGGAGGGATCTGGAAGAATCCAGATTCAGTTACACTGTTAAGGAGAGATCTGGAAGAATCCAGATTCAGTTACAGTGTTAAGGAGAGATCTGAAAGAATCCAGACTCAGCTCTGGAGCTATGGTTACTTTAATTCTCTTACTAATTCTCCTGCTAGGTGAGCATTCTGGGAATGTATGTGCATCCTGTTGCATAGTTGCGCTTGTTTTAATAGGTTGTAACATATTATATATTATAAAGCGTCTGAAGGTATTGCAAGTTTTATTAAATGTTTTCTCTACAGTGTTTAATAGGCAGCTCTTCAATGCTACAAGTTTAACAAGCAGTTTCAAGAATTTTGAGAAGAATGAGGAATGCTTTGTATGATAAATAAATGTGCTAAAATGAATAAATGATTGACAGTGTTTGGATAAGTTGCTTGTTAGTTCAATGCTGAAAATGAGCTTAAATATAGAGTAAGATTAGAAAGGAGCTGTGAGAGCCTGCAGCTCCAGTTACTTTCTTAAATATAATTCTCTTACTTTTTCTACTGCTAGAGAGAGAGAGAGGCAGTGATGTTGGTGTCTAAACTGACTTGGATCACTTAAAAAAACATAATTTTTGGTTTAAATTTTTATTTAAATAATAGTCTTACCCAAATCTTCCCAACTTTTCATCCTTTTTTTATTTTGAGTGGATGTTTTAATATAGAAAATTAATCCTTTGTTGCTTGATTTGGTACCATAAGACTCAAGGGCTCAGATACATAGTACCATACATCACCTTAAACATAATCTACATTGGTCTTGGTTGCCCCATGGGGCTGCTTATATACTGCTCACACGAAGCAACATATAGAGAGACATATAGTGAAATTTGTTTGTGCTGGGCGCTGTACCTAGACATGTGCTTACAAGTCATGAGTGCATTCCATGAGAGCTCCCAAAAAAAATAAATTGTAGGGACATGTCCTCACCCTCTATATGCAAACCCATGTCCTTGTAATTGTATGCTTTCATCTTTGTGGGAACAGTTTGGAGAACATCCATTTCCTGTTCCAGCATCAATGTGCCCCTGTGCGTAAAGGGTAGTAATAACAAATATCAGCACAGATACCTTCACAACAGTGTTCAGCTGAACACGTGAGGAAACCTATGGAATGCTTTTGGTTCAGTGCCCCTGTGTGCTGGGCACTAGGGGCACGAGTGCATTCCTTATGACTTGTAAGCACAAGTTCAGATGTTGGGTGACGAAAACAATCCAGACTAGAAACACACACACACACACACACATTATGGCTTGATGTAGTACTATAAAACTCAAGGCTTAAGTGTGTTGTACATGTATCACCTTAAACATAATTTACATTTTACATTACATTTGCACTGGGAGAAGTGTGTAGAGTGTAAGTGTGTGTGTGTATGTGGTCTGCTGGAAGCAGTGTGTAGAGTTTAAGTGTGTGTGTATGTGGTCTGCTGGGAGCAGTGTGTAGAGTTTAAGTGTGTGTGTATGTGGTCTGCTGGGAGCAGTGTGTAGAGTTTAAGTGTGTATATGTGGTCTGCTGGGAGCAGTGTGTAGAGTTTAAGTGTGTGTGTATGTGGTCTGCTGGGAGCAGTGTGTAGAGTTTAAGTGTTTGTGTGTGGTCTGCTGGAGCAGTGTGTAGAGTTTAAGTGTGTGTGTATGTGGTCTGCTGGGAGCAGTGTGTAGAGTTTAAGTGTGTGTGTATGTGGTCTGCTGGGAGCAGTGTGTAGAGTTTAAGTGTGTGTGTATGTGGTCTGCTGGGAGCAGTGTGTAGAGTTTAAGTGTGTGTGTATGTGGTCTGCTGGGAGCAGTGTGTAGTGTTTTAGTGTGTGTGTGTATGTGGTGTGCTGGGAGCAGTGTGTAGAGTTTAAGTGTGTGTGTATGTGGTCTGCTGGGAGCAGTGTGTAGAGTTTAAGTGTGTGTGTATGTGGTCTGCTGGGAGCAGTGTGTAGAGTTTAAGTGTGTGTGAATGTGGTCTGCTGGGAGCAGTGTGTAGAGTTTAAGTGTGTGTGTATGTGGTCTGCTGGGAGCAGTGTGTAGAGATTAAGTGTGTGTGTGTATGTGGTCTGCTGGGAGCAGTGTGTAGAGTTTAAGTGTGTGTGTGTGTGGTCTGCTGGGAGCAGTGTGTAGAGTTTAAGTGTGTGTGTATGTGGTCTGCTGGGAGCAGTGTGTAGAGATTAAGTGTGTGTGTGTATGTGGTCTGCTGGGAGCAGTGTGTAGAGTTTAAGTGTGTGTGTGTGTGGTCTGCTGGGAGCAGTGTGTAGTGTTTAAGTATGTGTGTATGTGGTCTGCTGGGAGCAGTGTGTAGAGTTTAAGTGTGTGTGTGTATATGTGGTCTGCTGGGAGCAGTGTGTAGAGTTTAAGTGTGTGTATGTGGTCTGCTGGGAGCAGTGTGTAGAGTTTAAGTGTGTGTGTGTGTGGTCTGCTGGGAGCAGTGTGTAGTGTTTAAGTATGTGTGTATGTGGTCTGCTGGGAGCAGTGTGTAGAGTTTAAGTGTGTGTGTGTATGTGGTCTGCTGGGAGCAGTGTGTAGAGTTTAAGTGTGTGTGTATGTGGTCTGCTGGGAGCAGTGTGTAGAGTTTAAGTGTGTATATGTGGTCTGCTGGGAGCAGTGTGTAGAGTTTAAGTGTGTGTGTATGTGGTCTGCTGGGAGCAGTGTGTAGAGTTTAAGTGTTTGTGTGTGGTCTGCTGGGAGCAGTGTGTAGAGTTTAAGTGTGTGTGTATGTGGTCTGCTGGGAGCAGTGTGTAGAGTTTAAGTGTGTGTGTATGTGGTCTGCTGGGAGCAGTGTGTAGAGTTTAAGTGTGTGTGTATGTGGTCTGCTGGGAGCAGTGTGTAGAGTTTAAGTGTGTGTGTATGTGGTCTGCTGGGAGCAGTGTGTAGTGTTTTAGTGTGTGTGTGTATGTGGTGTGCTGGGAGCAGTGTGTAGAGTTTAAGTGTGTGTGTATGTGGTCTGCTGGGAGCAGTGTGTAGAGTTTAAGTGTGTGTGTATGTGGTCTGCTGGGAGCAGTGTGTAGAGTTTAAGTGTGTGTGAATGTGGTCTGCTGGGAGCAGTGTGTAGAGTTTAAGTGTGTGTGTATGTGGTCTGCTGGGAGCAGTGTGTAGAGATTAAGTGTGTGTGTGTATGTGGTCTGCTGGGAGCAGTGTGTAGAGTTTAAGTGTGTGTGTGTGTGGTCTGCTGGGAGCAGTGTGTAGTGTTTAAGTATGTGTGTATGTGGTCTGCTGGGAGCAGTGTGTAGAGTTTAAGTGTGTGTGTGTATATGTGGTCTGCTGGGAGCAGTGTGTAGAGTTTAAGTGTGTGTATGTGGTCTGCTGGGAGCAGTGTGGGAGCAGTGTGTAGAGTTTAAGTGTGTGTGTATGTGATCTGCTGGGAGCAGTGTGTAGTGTCTAAGTGTGTGTGTGTATGTGGTCTGCTGGGAGCAGTGTGTAGAGTTTAAGTGTGTGTGTGTATGTGTTCTGCTGGGAACAGTGTGTAGAGTTTAAGTGTGTGTGTGTATGTGGTCTGCTGGGAGCAGTGTGTAGAGTTTAAGTGTGTGTGTATGTGGTCTACTGGGAGCAGTGTGTAGAGTTTAAGTGTGTGTATGTGGTCTGCTGGGAGCAGTGTGTAGAGTTTAAGTGTGTGTGTATGTGGTCTACTGGGAGCAGTGTGTAGAGTTTAAGTGTGTGTATGTGGTCTGCTGGGAGCAGTGTGTAGAGTTTAAGTGTGTGTATGTGATCTGCTGGGAGCAGTGTGTAGAGTTTAAGTGTGTGTGTGGTCTGCTGGGAGCAGTGTGTAGAGTTTAAGTGTGTGTGTATGTGGTCTACTGGGAGCAGTGTGTAGAGTTTAAGTGTGTGTATGTGGTCTGCTGGGAGCAGTGTGTAGAGTTTAAGTGTGTGTATGTGATCTGCTGGGAGCAGTGTGTAGTGTTTAAGTGTGTGTGTGTATGTGGTCTGCTGGGAGCAGTGTGTAGAGTTTAAGTGTGCGTGTGTGGTCTGCTGGGAGCAGTGTGTAGAGTTTAAGTGTGTGTGTATGTGGTCTGCTGGGAGCAGTGTGTAGAGTTTAAGTGTGTGTGTATGTGGTCTGCTGGGAGCAGTGTGTAGAGTTTAAGTGTGTGTGTATGTGGTCTACTGGGAGAAGTGTGTAGAGTTTAAGTGTGTGTGTATGTGGTCTGCTGGGAGCAGTGTGTAGAGTTTAAGTGTGTGTGTGTATGTGGTGTGCTGGGAGCAGTGTGTAGTGTTTAAGTGTGTGTGTATGTGGTCTGCTGGGAGCAGTGTGTAGAGTTTAAGTGTGTGTGTGTGTATGTGGTCTGCTGGGACCAGTGTGTAGTGTTTAAGTGTGTATGTATGTGGTCTGCTGGGAGCAGAGTGTAGAGTGTAAGTGTGTGTGTGTATGTGATCTGCTGGGAGCAGTGTGTAGAGTTTAAGTGTGTATGTGGTCTGCTGGGAGCAGTGTGTAGTGTTTAAGTGTGTATGTATGTGGTCTGCTGGGAGCAGTGTGTAGAGTTTAAGTGTGTGTGTATGTGGTCTGCTGGGAGCAGTGTGTAGTGTTTAAGTGTGTGTGTATGTGGTCTGCTGGGAGCAGTGTGTAGAGTTTAAGTGTGTGTGTATGTGGTCTGCTGGGAGCAGTGTGTAGAGTGTAAGTGTGTGTGTGTATGTGGTGTGCTGGGAGCAGTGTGTAGTGTTTAAGTGTGTGTGTATGTGGTCTGCTGGGAGCAGTGTGTAGAGTTTAAGTGTGTGTGTATGTGGTCTGCTGGGAGCAGTGTGTAGAGTTTAAGTGTGTGTGTGGTCTGCTGGGAGCAGTGTGTAGAGTTTAAGTGTGTGTGTGTATGTGGTGTGCTGGGAGCAGTGTGTAGTGTTTAAGTGTGTATGTATGTGGTCTGCTGGGAGCAGTGTGTAGAGTTTAAGTGTGTTTGATGTCCAGTTGAAAGCGAGTCTCTAACATAGGTAACCTTAGATACTAGTAACCTCCAGGTAATTAGTGTATCTAACTAAATCGTATAATAGCTGAGCTTATTTACACAGAGGTTCTGTGGGATCACTGTGGCACCCCCTTGTGAAGCAGCCAATCAGAGCAGAGCTCATCAAATTCTTACCAAAAATGGAAAGCAGCCCCTCTTTATTGTATTAGTGTTTAGTGTAAAATAATATCTGGACATTATTCACCTCAACCAAGATCACATACACATCAGAAAACAAATTAATTACTCGACAAATGCTTCTATAGCCTCTACTGTGTATCAGATCCACGTGCTATCCGGGAGAGAGTTTCTGTCTCACTTCCTCTGTCTGTGCTGCTTCTCTCCTCCCGCCCGGCTCAGTGCTCAGTCTCTGCACGCTCTCTCCCTGAGGACTTCCATTGTATCGTCTTAGCTGAGGAAACAATGTGGAGACCACAGACAACAGGTAGGCAACCTTACTGACCCAGCCTGAATAGATAGCCTGAGTAGCCAGTATACTCTGATACTTTAGTTACTTGTTTGTATTTACATTATATACACATTAACATACATAGAGAACTTATACGGCACATGAAAAATGCTTTAAACCTTAAAAATTAAAAAAATAATAAATATTATAAACTGTACGGTTAAGAATGGGATATGAAACATCTGTATTTCCAATAACTTAATCTGTTAAATCAAAAATAACATTCTGAGCTCATTCAATAAATATTGAAGATGGTTTTTTAGTAAGTATTAGAGGTTTAATGAATTCAAAATTTACTGAATTTAAAGAAATATTGGAGCAAGCTGATTGGCCCATTTGATGCAGAAGGTTGGCTAATGCACAATATGGGTTAAACCTGACTTATATTTATTTCCTATGTTACTGTTTGTACTGCTGAGTATCTGGTTAATCTATTAAAAGTGTTCATTAAAAGTCTTGTTTTTGATCTTAAATCATTATTTTAATTCTTATTTATTTACCTTATGAGCAAAAACAGTGTTTTTAAATATGTTCCTGACTGCAAATGGCTACAAACATCAACAGTTCCCATTAAACTCCATAGTAAACACATAAGGGTTAATTCTGAGCCATGTTGTGAGTTAGAAGCAGTGATACAAACATAGCTTTTATTATTAAATTAAATAAATAAAACTGAAATTAGATTTTAAAAAAGTACATAGAGAAATTTCTGACAGCTTGAATCATAAAATCAGTTTATTGCAAAGAAATAGAAAATAAAACCCCAGGTTGTGCATTAAAGGGTTAAAATTAGAATGGAGACACTAGATCTTTTAGTAGGGACAGTAGGTCTGGGCCTGGACGAGGGTCTTGCTTGTTTGGTGGGTGTTTGGTCATGTATGATAAACAACTTAACTTTCCCTTCTACACATTTAAACCTGTTTAACACTAAATGGATGGCGGAGTGTGTGATTACTCTGTTAGTGCTCTGTGAGAGAGTGTGATTACTCTGTTAGTGCTCTGTGAGAGTGTGTGATTACTCTGTTAGTGCTCTGTGAGAGTGTGTGATTACTCTGTTAGTGCTCTGTGAGAGTGTGTGATTACTCTGTTAGTGCTCCGTGAGAGTATGTGATTACTCTGTTAGTGCTCTGTGAGAGTATGTGATTACTCTGTTAGTGCTCTGTGAGAGTGTGTGATTACTCTGTTAGTGCTCTGTGAGAGTATGTGATTACTCTGTTAGTGCTCTGTGAGAGTGTGTGATAACTCTGTTAGTGCTCTGTGAGAGTGTGTGATAACTCTGTTAGTGCTCTGTGAGAGTGTGTGATTACTCTGTTAGTGCTCTGTGAGAGTGTGTGATTACTCTGTTAGTGCTCTGTGAGAGTATGTGATTACTCTGTTAGTGCTCTGTGAGTGTGTGTGATAACTCTGTTAGTGCTCTGTGAGAGTATGTTATTACTCTGTTAGTGCTCTGTGAGTGTGTGTGATAACTCTGTTAGTGCTCTGTGAGAGTATGTGAGTATGTGATTACTCTGTTAGTGCTCTGTGAGAGTGTGTGATAACTCTGTTAGTGCTCTGTGAGAGTATGTGATTACTCTGTTAGTGCTCTGTGAGAGTGTGTGATAACTCTGTTAGTGCTCTGTGAGAGTGTGTGATTACTCTGTTAGTGCTCTGTGAGAGTGTGTGATAACTCTGTTAGTGCTCTGTGAGAGTGTGTGATTACTCTGTTAGTGCTCTGTGAGAGTATGTGAGTATATGATTACTCTGTTAGTGCTCTGTGAGAGTGTGTGATTACTCTGTTAGTGCTCTGTGAGAGTATGTGATTACTCTGTTAGTGCTCTGTGAGAGTGTGTGATTACTCTGTTAGTGCTCTGTGAGAGTGTGTGATTACTCTGTTAGTGCTCTGTGAGAGTATGTGATTACTCTGTTAGTGCTCTGTGAGAGTGTGTGATAACTCTGTTAGTGCTCTGTGAGAGTGTGTGATAACTCTGTTAGTGCTCTGTGAGAGTGTGTGATTACTCTGTTAGTGCTCTGTGAGAGTGTGTGATTACTCTGTTAGTGCTCTGTGAGAGTATGTGATTACTCTGTTAGTGCTCTGTGAGTGTGTGTGATAACTCTGTTAGTGCTCTGTGAGAGTATGTTATTACTCTGTTAGTGCTCTGTGAGTGTGTGTGATAACTCTGTTAGTGCTCTGTGAGAGTATGTGAGTATGTGATTACTCTGTTAGTGCTCTGTGAGAGTGTGTGATAACTCTGTTAGTGCTCTGTGAGAGTATGTGATTACTCTGTTAGTGCTCTGTGAGAGTGTGTGATAACTCTGTTAGTGCTCTGTGAGAGTGTGTGATTACTCTGTTAGTGCTCTGTGAGAGTGTGTGATAACTCTGTTAGTGCTCTGTGAGAGTGTGTGATTACTCTGTTAGTGCTCTGTGAGAGTATGTGAGTATATGATTACTCTGTTAGTGCTCTGTGAGAGTGTGTGATAACTCTGTTAGTGCTCTGTGAGAGTGTGTGATTACTCTGTTAGTGCTCTGTGAGAGTATGTGATTACTCTGTTAGTGCTCTGTGAGAGTGTGTGATTACTCTGTTAGTGCTCTGTGAGAGTGTGTGATTACTCTGTTAGTGCTCTGTGAGAGTATGTGATTACTCTGTTAGTGCTCTGTGAGAGTGTGTGATAACTCTGTTAGTGCTCTGTGAGAGTGTGTGATTACTCTGTTAGTGCTCTGTGAGAGTGTGTGATAACTCTGTTAGTGCTCTGTGAGAGTGTGTGATTACTCTGTTAGTGCTCTGTGAGAGTATGTGAGTATGTGATTACTCTGTTAGTGCTCTGTGAGTGTGTGTGATAACTCTGTTAGTGCTCTGTGAGATTATGTGATTACTCTGTTAGTGCTCTGTGAGAGTGTGTGATAACTCTGTTAGTGCTCTGTGAGAGTATGTGATTACTCTGTTAGTGCTCTGTGAGAGTATGTGATTACTCTGTTAGTGCTCTGTGAGAGTGTGTGATTACTCTGTTAGTGCTCTGTGAGAGTATGTGATTACTCTGTTAGTGCTCTGTGAGAGTGTGTGATTACTCTGTTAGTGCTCTGTGAGAGTGTGTGATTACTCTGTTAGTGCTCTGTGAGAGTGTGTGATTACTCTGTTAGTGCTCTGTGAGAGTATGTGATTACTCTGTTAGTGCTCTGTGAGAGTGTGTGATTACTCTGTTAGTGCTCTGTGAGAGTGTGTGATTACTCTGTTAGTGCTCTGTGGAGGTGTTATCACTTCTCACCGTATCAGCTGGTTTCTCACACCGCTGGACAGTCCAGTTCCGTCTCTCAGTCCTGCCCTCTGAGCTACTTCCTCTCGTTCCTGCACTGCACTGTAGTTCTCACTACCTCTCCCGTGTGCCAGTGTCTTTCACACTTCCCTCCTTACTCTGTGCTCCCTTTGTTCTAAAGTTTTCATACGTAATCATTTAAATCAGGCAACACGTGATGGTGTACTGGTTAGTATGGTGGTGTAGTGGTCAGTATGGTGGTGTAGTGGTTAGTATGGTGGTGTAGTGGTTAGTATGGTGGTGTAGTGGTCAGTATGGTGGTGTAGTGGTTAGTATGGTGGTGTAGTGGTCAGTATGGTGGTGTAGTGGTTAGTACGGTGGTGTAGTGGTTAGTATGGTGGTGTAGTGGTCAGTATGGTGGTGTAGTGGTTAGTATGGTGGTGTAGTGGTTAGTATGGTGGTGTAGTGGTTAGTATGGTGGTGTAGTGGTTAGTATGGTGGTGTAGTGGTCAGTATGGTGGTGTAGTGGTTAGTACGATGGTGTAGTGGTTAGTATGGTGGTGTAGTGGTTAGTATGGTGGTGTAGTGGTCAGTATGGTGGTGTAGTGGTTAGTACGGTGGTGTAGTGGTTAGTACGATGGTGTAGTGGTTAGTATGGTGGTGTAGTGGTTAGTATGGTGGTGTAGTGGTCAGTATGGTGGTGTAGTGGTTAGTATGGTGGTGTAGTGGTTAGTATGGTGGTGTAGTGGTTAGTATGGTGGTGTAGTGGTTAGTATGGTGGTGTAGTGGTCAGTATGGTGGTGTAGTGGTTAGTACGATGGTGTAGTGGTTAGTATGGTGGTGTAGTGGTTAGTATGGTGGTGTAGTGGTCAGTATGGTGGTGTAGTGGTCAGTACGGTGGTGTAGTGGTCAGTATGGTGGTGTAGTGGTCAGTACGGTGGTGTAGTGGTTAGTATGGTGGTGTAGTGGTCAGTATGGTGGTGTAGTGGTCAGTATGGTGGTGTAGTGGTTAGTATGGTGGTGTACTGGTTAGTATGGTGGTGTAGTGGCCAGTATGGTGGTGTAGTGGTCAGTATGGTGGTGTAGTGGTCAGTACGATGGTGTAGTGGTTAGTATGGTGGTGTAGTGGTTAGTATGGTGGTGTAGTGGTTAGTTTGGTGGTGTAGTGGTTAGTATAGTGGTGTAGTGGTTAGTATGGTGGTGTAGTGGTTAGTAAGGTGGTGTAGTGGTTAGTATGGTGGTGTAGTGGTTAGTATGGTGGTGTAGTGGTTAGTACGGTGGTGTAGTGGTCAGTATGGTGGTGTAGTGGTTAGTAAGGTGGTGTAGTGGTCAGTACGGTGGTGTAGTGGTCAGTACGGTGGTGTAGTGGTCAGTACGGTGGTGTAGTGGTTAGTACGGTGGTGTAGTGGTCAGTACGGTGGTGTAGTGGTTAGTACGGTGGTGTAGTGGTCAGTATGGTGGTGTAGTGGTCAGTACGGTGGTGTAGTGTTAGTATGGTGGTGTAGTGGTCAGTACGGTGGTGTAGTGTTAGTATGGTGGTGTAGTGGTTAGTATGGTGGTGTAGTGGTTAGTACGGTGGTGTACTGGTTAGTACGGTGGTGTAGTGGTTATTATGGTGGTGTAGTGGTTAGTACGGTGGTGTAGTGGTCAGTACGGTGGTGTAGTGGTTAGTACGGTGGTGTAGTGGTTAGTACGGTGGTGTAGTGGTTAGTATGGTGGTGTAGTGGTCAGTACGGTGGTGTAGTGTTAGTATGGTGGTGTAGTGGTTAGTATGGTGGTGTAGTGGTCAGTATGGTGGTGTAGTGGTCAGTACGGTGGTGTAGTGGTCAGTACGGTGGTGTAGTGGTCAGTACGGTGGTGTAGTGGTCAGTATGGTGGTGTAGTGGTCAGTATGGTGGTGTAGTGGTCAGTATGGTGGTGTAGTGGTCAGTATGGTGGTGTAGTGGTCAGTACGGTGGTGTAGTGGTTAGTACGGTGGTGTAGTGGTCAGTATGGTGGTGTAGTGGTCAGTACGGTGGTGTAGTGTTAGTATGGTGGTGTAGTGGTCAGTACGGTGGTGTAGTGTTAGTATGGTGGTGTAGTGGTTAGTATGGTGGTGTAGTGGTTAGTACGGTGGTGTACTGGTTAGTACGGTGGTGTAGTGGTTAGTACGGTGGTGTAGTGGTCAGTACGGTGGTGTAGTGGTCAGTACGGTGGTGTAGTGGTTAGTACGGTGGTGTAGTGGTTAGTACGGTGGTGTAGTGGTTAGTATGGTGGTGTAGTGGTCAGTACGGTGGTGTAGTGTTAGTATGGTGGTGTAGTGGTTAGTATGGTGGTGTAGTGGTCAGTATGGTGGTGTAGTGGTCAGTACGGTGGTGTAGTGGTCAGTACGGTGGTGTAGTGGTCAGTACGGTGGTGTAGTGGTTAGTATGGTGGTGTAGTGGTCAGTATGGTGGTGTAGTGGTCAGTATGGTGGTGTAGTGGTCAGTATGGTGGTGTAGTGGTCAGTACGATGGTGTAGTGGTTAGTATGGTGGTGTAGTGGTTAGTATGGTGGTGTAGTGGTTAGTTTGGTGGTGTAGTGGTTAGTATAGTGGTGTAGTGGTTAGTATGGTGGTGTAGTGGTTAGTAAGGTGGTGTAGTGGTTAGTATGGTGGTGTAGTGGTTAGTATGGTGGTGTAGTGGTTAGTACGGTGGTGTAGTGGTCAGTATGGTGGTGTAGTGGTTAGTAAGGTGGTGTAGTGGTCAGTACGGTGGTGTAGTGGTCAGTACGGTGGTGTAGTGGTCAGTACGGTGGTGTAGTGGTTAGTACGGTGGTGTAGTGGTCAGTATGGTGGTGTAGTGGTCAGTACGGTGGTGTAGTGTTAGTATGGTGGTGTAGTGGTCAGTACGGTGGTGTAGTGTTAGTATGGTGGTGTAGTGGTTAGTATGGTGGTGTAGTGGTTAGTACGGTGGTGTAGTGGTTAGTACGGTGGTGTAGTGGTTATTATGGTGGTGTAGTGGTTAGTACGGTGGTGTAGTGGTCAGTACGGTGGTGTAGTGGTTAGTACGGTGGTGTAGTGGTTAGTACGGTGGTGTAGTGGTTAGTATGGTGGTGTAGTGTTAGTATGGTGGTGTAGTGGTTAGTATGGTGGTGTAGTGGTCAGTATGGTGGTGTAGTGGTCAGTACGGTGGTGTAGTGGTCAGTATGGTGGTGTAGTGGTCAGTACGGTGGTGTAGTGGTTAGTATGGTGGTGTAGTGGTCAGTACGGTGGTGTAGTGGTCAGTATGGTGGTGTAGTGGTCAGTACGGTGGTGTAGTGGTTAGTATGGTGGTGTAGTGGTCAGTATGGTGGTGTAGTGGTCAGTATGGTGGTGTAGTGGTCAGTACGATGGTGTAGTGGTTAGTATGGTGGTGTAGTGGTTAGTATGGTGGTGTAGTGGTTAGTTTGGTGGTGTAGTGGTTAGTATAGTGGTGTAGTGGTTAGTATGGTGGTGTAGTGGTTAGTAAGGTGGTGTAGTGGTTAGTATGGTGGTGTAGTGGTTAGTATGGTGGTGTAGTGGTTAGTACGGTGGTGTAGTGGTCAGTATGGTGGTGTAGTGGTTAGTAAGGTGGTGTAGTGGTCAGTACGGTGGTGTAGTGGTCAGTACGGTGGTGTAGTGGTCAGTACGGTGGTGTAGTGGTTAGTACGGTGGTGTAGTGGTCAGTACGGTGGTGTAGTGGTTAGTACGGTGGTGTAGTGGTCAGTATGGTGGTGTAGTGGTCAGTACGGTGGTGTAGTGTTAGTATGGTGGTGTAGTGGTCAGTACGGTGGTGTAGTGTTAGTATGGTGGTGTAGTGGTTAGAATAGGTGGTGTAGTGGTTAGTACGGTGGTGTGGTAGGTGTGAGACGGTGTAGTGGTTATATGGTGATGTAGTGGTTAGTATGGTGGTGAAGTGGTCAGTACGGTGGTGTAGTGGTCAGTACGGTGGTGTAGTGGTCAGTATGGTGGTGTAGTGGTTAGTACGGTGGTGTAGTGGTCAGTACGGTGGTGTAGTGGTTAGTATGGTGGTGTAGTGGTTAGTATGGTGGTGTAGTGGTCAGTACGGTGGTGTAGTGGTTAGTATGGTGGTGTAGTGGTCAGTACGGTGGTGTAGTGTTAGTATGGTGGTGTAGTGGTCAGTACGGTGGTGTAGTGTTAGTATGGTGGTGTAGTGGTTAGTACGGTGGTGTAGTGGTTAGTACGGTGGTGTAGTGGTTAGTACGGTGGTGTAGTGGTTAGTATGGTGGTGTAGTGGTTAGTATGGTGGTGTAGTGGTCAGTATGGTGGTGTAGTGGTTAGTATGGTGGTGCAGTGGTCAGTATGGTGGTGTAGTGGTTAGTATGGTGGTGTAGTGGTTAGTATGGTGGTGTAGTGGTCAGTATGGTGGTGTAGTGGTTAGTATGGTGGTGTAGTGGTCAGTATGGTGGTGTAGTGGTTAGTATGGTGGTGTAGTGGTTAGTATGGTGGTGTAGTGGTCAGTATGGTGGTGTAGTGGTCAGTATGGTGGTGTAGTGGTTTGTACGGTGGTGTAGTGGTTAGTATGGTGGTGTAGTGGTTAGTATGGTGGTGTAGTGGTCAGTATGGTGGTATAGTGGTTAGTATGGTGGTGTAGTGGTCAGTATGGTGGTGTAGTGGTTAGTATAGTGGTGTAGTGGTTAGTAAGGTGGTGTAGTGGTTAGTAAGGTGGTGTAGTGGTTAGTATGGTGGTGTAGTGGTTAGTACGGTGGTGTAGTGGTTAGTATGGTGGTGTAGTGGTTAGTATGGTGGTGTAGTGGTTAGTACGGTGGTGTAGTGGTCAGTATGGTGGTGTAGTGGTTAGTACGGTGGTGTAGTAGTTAGTATGGTGGTGTAGTGGTCAGTATGGTGGTGTAGTGGTCAGCACTGTCTCCTCACAGTAAGATGATCTGGGTTGGATTCCCGGTCCGGGTGGTTCTGTGTGGAGTGTTTATGGTCTCTCTGTGTTTGAGTGGGTTCCTCTGGGTTCTCCGGTTTCCTCCCACAGTTCAAACACATGTATGTTAGGATCCTCACTGTAAACTGACCGTGGTGTTCATGGTGTACCCGCTTTCACCTGATGATGCTGGGATTGACTCCAGTGACCCTGACCAGTGGGACAAAGCAGCAGATTATGGATGGATATTTAAATAATTTTGAGTTTTATTGAAGTGTAATCTCTTTTTATTAGACAATTAAAACAGAGATTGTTACATTTCTTGGCGCAGCCCGTAGTCTGGACATTCTAATACTTGATTTTGTTGAAGTCTGAAGAAAAATCGTTTACTATGTGAAAATTTCATGATGAATGGACCAATAGAAATGCTCCAAAATCCCTTGAAAACAAATGTGGTTCCTTTGACTACAAGGACTTACACTAAAATAAACTAAAACTTAATATCATGAAGTAAATTAATTTGTAGTGAAGCAGCAGTAGAGGCAGTGACTCAGCACTTCACCTCAGACTGGTCGTGTGGTAGTGATGGAAGGAAGGGGAAGTGAGAGAGTGATACTGTTGTGTAATTATTATATAGACACACTGGTGTGTGTCCAAAAGTTTGTAGACACCTGCTCCTCCAGTGTGTCCTCTGGAATTAAGGGTTTTACTGGGGAGTGCTTGCTGCAGTAACAGCCTCTACTCTTCTGGGAAGGTTTTACACTACATGTTGGACCATTGCTGTGAGAATTTGGTTGCATTCAGCATTTACAACAGCACTAATGAAGTCAAATACTGATGTTGGACGTACAAGCACTAAGTGCACCTTGTTGTAGCAGAACTCAGTCACTGGTAGGACCGTCTGCATCGTTCTGAGGGTTCTAGCAGCAGGAGTGGTCTGATTCTATCCTGTAGGTGGCAGTTTTAGGGGCTAGTGGTCATGCGTACAATTAGCTCTTAAATCTGACATGCATTTTGTTTTCTCAGCTAAATATTTACATCAAGTTTGCTTCAGTCACCAGACTTTATAGCTGGTTACACAACATAATGTATATAAAATCAGTTAAAACCAGTAACACGGTTAAAGTAAGAATAAAATGGTGAATGCAAGAGAAAAAAAATATTCCAATGAAAACCTGATGCAACTCTGTACTAGGCACTACCTAAGCTGGCCACCAGAGGTCCTCCTCCCCAGAGTTTTAGACATTGGCCACACCTGTAACTTTACTCACACTTGTTAATCACTCCCCTCTCAAACATCCTGAATGATGATTCTACTTTTCAATTCTCTTTGATTTTACAACTGGATTACGCCTCAACTTTTAGTTTTGAAATTTTGGATCTCTAGTTTTCAAAATATAATTAGAATGGAATCCTTAACAGTTAAACTTAATAAAGCACATTCCTCAACGATTGGGAAAATTTATATAATTCTATCCAAGATACTGTTTTCTGTTAAATGTTTTTTTTTCTAATAAATGTTTTAGTATGTTTTTTTAGTGTGTGATCCTGTCTATTCTTTGTATTAGTCTTGCCCTCTCATCCCCACCCCCCAACCCGGTTGTGAAATATGTTAAAAGCAATAAAAAGTTGATCACAAAAAATATTAATCACTCCCTTCTCGTTAGCTAGCTTATAGGACTCCCCTGTTTGTATCTTTAGTTTGTTAAACACTGCCAGGTATCTGTTGCTGCTTTACAGTAATACCTGTGTGCTCATAGTCTTTGACTCCTGGATCTTTTAAATCTCTGAATCTTTGCCTTGTTTCTTGTTTTGCTCTTGGACTTGTGTTTTATTGTGTAATAAACTTCTTTATGGATCCATCTCAACTGTCTGATCCTCACAGTAGCTTAGTTAGAACTAACTTAGCCTTTATCTAAATTTCTTAATGTATTTATTAAATAACAGTACATACAGTGTTTTAGGTTTAAGACTAAATACTACTGTCAAACAAATTAACTGAGAATGTAAAAGTGCCTGTGCTTATCAAAATAAGAGTCCTGTTTACGTGTATTGTTAAATATAAGTTTACTCTTGATTTGGCATTTATTATTATTATTATTATTATTATTATTATTATTATTATTATTATTAAAGTTTTATTATTATTATTATTATTATTATTATTATTATTATTATTATTATTATTGTTGTTGTTGTTGTTGTTGTTGTTGTTGTGGCAAAAGTGTTGCTAATGAAGACTGACCAACACGCTCAAACAAGTGTATATGTTCTGTAGCTAAAATTCATACTCAACACAATCAGTTTGACTTGAGATTTGATTCCTGTGATGTTAACAGCTGGCTGAATGTACAGATGTTTTTTTTATTTTTATTTTATTTATTTATTTTTTTTGGGGGGGTGCAGTAAGATGCAGATTAAGGAAATATTAACACTTTTTTTTTCCTTCCATTCTTCAACAGCAGGAGGCCAAATCGGATACAGTAAGTGAACTCTCTTGTGTATCTGAAATTATTTCTACTGCCATCTTGTGGGGGGTTGTAACACTCACAGCTTCATATCACCACTTCAGTTCTGCATTGTGTTTTATTTAATGTCCATATTTGATCAGCTTCAGTGACCGTATAGGAGCACTATGTAGTTCTACACTTACAGACTGTAGATCATCTGATTCTCTGTATACTTTATTACTCTGTTCTTTAATGATCAGGACCCCCACAGGACCACCACAGAGCAGATATTATTTAGGTAGCACTGCACTGACGTTATGGTGGTTTGCCAGTGAGGCTGGACATTGAGAGGCTTGTTCAGACAAATAAATACACAATAGAAATTAATATGCAGACAGAGAACCAAATAAATACAAATATATATATATATATATATATATATATATATATATATATATATATATATATAGAGAGAGAGAGAGAGAGAGAGAGAGAGAGAATGAAAATCACTACTTGGGTGTTTATTTTAGTTGTATCATGAGAAGCAGAGAAAATACACAGAAGCAGATGTGCTGAAGTAGTCCTGGTGTTTAACTTTGCATGTTCAGTGGAATTCGGCCAACAATGTCATTTCAGGGTTTTTTTTTTCATAATATTTCTGTTTATTTTTACAGGTCGACTACCTGAAAATGGTACGTAATCTTTACCTTCCATATTCAGCACCTATGGTTGGATTGGTATATGTACTGTGACAGTGAAGCAAATATAGTTTTTGCAATACAAATAACTTTTGTTTTGTCAAAAAATACAAATCCAGAAAAATAGTGATGCATGTTTTTACTTGAAGATCAAAGAAATATAGCCTACATAACCTGCTTGCTGGGGATGCTAACACCAATCGGACTTCTTAGGGTTTTCAGTACTCTTTCAACTTCTAACCTTAAATGTGTTCAGTGTAGTGTGTATCTCTTTAACAGAGGACGACACCTCTGGAGGTTCAGCAGCCTCCCCAAGAGACTACAGACTGATTCTACTGGGAGGAGATGAACAGGCTCAGCAGGATGCGTCTAAATTCATACTGAGGACTGAGAACATACGAGGACCCTGTGACAGCGTGTATGAGGGCTCTGTTGAAGAAAGGAACATCCGTGTAGTTAACACACCTTCTTTCTGGATGAAGCATCTGGCATCGTTCTTCTTTTTTAATAGAAAATTAAAAACGATCAAAAACGATCTGCAGTCCTGTATCTCGCGGGTGTTTCCTGGACCACATGCCTTTCTGTTGGTCCTGCAAGCTGACGGTAAGTCTAGAAAAGAGCGCTACCTTTTACAAGCTATCAGCTCAGTGTTTGGAGATGAGGCCTTGGACTACACCTTAGTTCTGTTCATTCATAACAATCAAACCAATCCAGAGAGAGCCGTGAGGAAGTCTAGTGTTCGGACGTGTGGAGGAAGGCACCATTTCTTGGAGGACACTGATCGAAGTGTTCAAGAACTATTCCAGGAAATCGAAAACATGATTGATGGAAAACCGAGTAGGTTCTTCATCCCAACATCCTATGAAAACTACATGAAACTTTATTTTGGATCATGGGAAGACAAACAATCTCACCATCTAAACGAGGTTTGCAAAGAACTAGAGGAAATGAAGGTGACAAATCAGAACCTTAGGAAGGAAATGGAGGACCAATTCAAGAAGCACTTGAGTGAGTTGACCAAGTGTAAGGACACTGTAAGCGGTAATGAGGGTATGCTAAGAAAGAATCTGGAAGATTCCCAACAAAGAGAGAGAGAACTAAGACAGGAGGTGGAAAATTCCCAATTAAAAGAAAGAAAACTAAGACAGGATCTGGAAGATTCCAAACAAAGAGAGAGACAACTAAGACAGGATCTGGAAGATTCCCAACAGAAAGAGAATAAACTAGGACGGGAGCTGAAAGATTCCCAGCGAAGAGAGACAGAATTAGAAAAGAAGCTGGAAAATTCCCAACAGAAGGAGAGAGAACTAAGAAAAGATCTGGAAGACTCCCGACAAAGAGAGAATAAACTCAGACAGGAGGTGGAAGATTCCCAACAGAAAGAGAAAGAGAATTCCCAACAAAGAGAGAATAAACTTAGAAAGAAACTTGATTTTTCCGAAGTAAGAGAGAATGAACTAAGAAGGAAACTCAATGATTCCCAAAGAAGAGAGAGTGAACTCAGAAAGGAGTTGGATGGTGCCAAACGGAGGCTGACTGAGTTGGAGAAGGTTTCAGGTGACTCCAATATTCAGGACAGAGAGGAAAAAGAGAAAGATAGAGGAACAGAGACAGAGAACAAGGAGCGAAGTCTACAAGTCAGTGGAACAGCACTGGGCAGTAAAGGAAATAATACTCCAGGTTGTAAGTATTATATTAACAGTTCTGGCTGTTAAATGTTTCTTCTGCACTGAAGTAGTACCACCATTAAATTCCATGATCATTAATTGAAAACCATTTGTTTTTAATTCAGAAGATCTTTTTTTTTAAATGTTTATGTCAACCTGTAAGGGGTCAGCCCGTTATGCCTCCTACCAGCAGAGGGCGACCCCGGTGAGACACGGCTGCCCCTGGGAACTCCAAGTCCCAGAATTCATAAGGCCAATCAGTGCCAACTGGCTACTCCTGCTGGAACATAAGCCTGTGACAAACACTCTCTGCTGTCACACCTTTGTAAAAGGGTGACCAGTATGGTACTGACCAGACAAGACACAAAGAAATGTAAAGCAAAGCAAAACTCGAAGAAAAGTAAAGAAAAGTAAACTCAAAGTAAATCAAATTAAACTCAAGGAAAAGTAAACTTAAGGAAAAAAAAGAAAAGTAAACTCAAGGAATAGTAAAGAAAAGTAAACTCAAGGAAAAGTAAACTTAAGGGAAGAAAAGAAAACTTAAGGAAAAGTAAAGAAAAGTAAACTTAAGGAAAAAAAAGTAAAGTAAACTCAAGGAAAAGTAAAGAAAAGTAAACTTAAGGAAAAGTAAACTTAAGGAAAAAAAAGAAAAGTAAACTCAAGGAAAAAAAGAAAAGTAAACTTAAGGAAAAGTAAAGAAAAGCAAACTTAAGGAAAAAAGAAAAGTAAACTTAAGGGAAAAAAAGAAAAGTAAACTTAAGGAAAAGTAAAGAAAAGTAAACTTAAGGAAAAGTAAACTTAAGGAAAAAAAGAAAAGTAAACTCAAGGAAAAGAAAAGAAAAGTAAATTTAAGGAAAAAAGAAAAGTAAACTCAAGGAAAAGTAAAGAAAAGTAAACTTAAGGAAAAGTAAACTTAAGGGAAAAAAAGAAAAGTAAACTCAAGGAAAAGTAAAGAAAAGTGAACTTAAGGAAAAGTAAATTAAAGTAAACTCAAAGAAAAGTAAAAAAAAGTAAAGTAAAGAAAAGGAAAAAAGCTTAAGCAGCTCAGTGGCTAAAATAGAAAAGAAAAAGGAAAGAAAGGTAATAAAATAAAAACGGGAATTAAACATTATTTTAGACAGAGCCAGGTTTTTTGTTTGGCTTTAAGCAAGGTTGTTTCCTTTCCCTCATCTCTGGTTCTTTTCTGTTGGTTTCTGAAACTCTCTTTTGTTTATTTGCCCTTTTCCCGCCTTTTTTTTTACTCCCCTGCATTTCTGGGGTGTTTTTCTATTTTCCACCAGCGCTCTCTCAGTGGTGCAACAGTAACTGGCTCAGCTGGCAAACTTTACAACAAACTCACAAGCACATCACGTCTCTTTATTCCAGTTTTGTTACTTTATAAGTGATATTTTGGCTGTCTTGAGTATATCTAATGCAGAACATGTGTTAAACCTGACCTGGTGTTAAACCTGATCAGTTTATTTGATTATTTAACATTCCAAGTGTTCATTAAAAATCTTGTTTTTGATCTTTAATTATTATTTTAATTCTTATTTATTTACTTCATGAACAAAAACCCTTCCCAGCCATTTCTTTATCCATCACTCCTTGTAGCAGTTTTTATCCAGACATCTTTTAAAATAAATAAATAAATAAATAAATGCATACATAAAAATTCTCTTGAGCCCACCCTTCCCCATACCCCCCAACCCATCCCTTTACAAAGCTTGGTCTTTTTCAGGATGCACAGTACAAACATCAGGATTTCCTATATGTTTTATTGTGATCATTCTTTCGTTATAGTGGCAAATATACTAGCATATAATTATTTATTTATTATTTTAATTACAGAAAGAACGATAGGTACCTTTCACTGATGCAATGTATTGTTTTTATCTTTGTAGCCCACCAGATGTGACAGCATCCGGAGGAAGAGACCACGTCACTCTGGGTGGAAAACAGACTGCCACTGCATTTTTAACCTAAACACACTTTACATGCACCATTAAGGTTGCCAAGTCAGACGATACAAACTGGTAGTGATGGAGCTTAATTAAAATCAGTTTATCTTTTTTTAAACACAACCGATTTACAGACTGAATTCCAAAACAACTGGGACAGAGTGTGAAATGCTAACATTAGTAATAATTCTGTTTGATCTGTGTTAAGTTTAAAACAATGCACAAACACTACTTTATTGTTTTTTGTAAATATATATATGCTTATTCCAGATTTGCCTGCAACACCTGGCAGATTAGTCCAACATTCACATCCTATGATTACGCAGCCATACAGAATAGTTATTGGTGTAGGTTGAAATAAGTATGAACGTTCTTGAAAAAGACGGCGTCTAGAAGGCAGCATATGTAGCACCAGAGTGTGTGCATATCCATGAGTGTTGAGGGTAAACACAACTGTCCCATCAGTTTGTCAATAAAGTTTGTACAAACTGCATCATGTAGAAATAATATCTCATAATATTTATCTTAACCATAATTAGCTGCTCATGCATCAATAACATGGGTTTAACATGAGTTAGTGACTGAATTGAGTTAGTGATTGAATTGAGTTAGTGATTGAATTGAGATAGTGATTGAATTGAGTTAGTGATTGAATTGAGATAGTGATTGAATTGAGTTAGTGACTGAATTGAGTTAGTGACTGAATTGAGTTAGTGATTGAATTGAGTTAGTGAATGAATTGAGTTAGTGATTGAATTGTTAGTCATTGAATTGAGATAGTGATTGAATTGAGATAGTGATTGAATTGAGTTAGTGATTGAATTGAGTTAGTGATTGAATTGAGATAGTGATTGAATTGAGTTAGTAATTGAATTGAGTTAGTGACTGAATTGAGTTAGTGATTGAATTGAGTTAGTGATTGAATTGAGATAGTGATTGAATTGAGTTAGTAACTGAATTGAGTTAGTGACTGAATTGAGTTAGTGATTGAATTGCGTTAGTAATTGAATTGAGTTAGTCATTGAATTGAGATAGTGATTGAATTGAGTTAGTGATTGAATTGAGTTAGTGATTGAATTGAGATAGTGATTGAATTGAGATAGTGATTGAATTGAGTTAGTAATTGAATTGAGTTAGTGATTGAATTGAGTTAGTGACTGAATTGAGTTAGTGATTGAATTGAGTTAGTGACTGAATTGAGTTAGTGATTGAATTGAGTTAGTGACTGAATTGAGTTAGTGATTGAATTGAGTTAGTGATTGAATTGAGATAGTGATTGAATTGAGTTAGTAATTGAATTGAGTTAGTGACTGAATTGAGTTAGGGATTGAATTGAGTTAGTGATTGAATTGAGATAGTGATTGAATTTAGTTAGTAATTGAATTGAGTTAGTTACTGAATTGAGTTAGTGATTGAATTGAGTTAGTGACTGAATTGAGTTAGTGATTGAATTGAGTTAGTGATTGAATTGAGTTAGTGATTGAATTGAGTTAGTGATTGAATTGAGTTAGTGATTGAATTGTTAGTCATTGAATTGAGATAGTGATTGAATTGAGTTAGAGATTGAATTGAGATAGTGATTGAATTGAGTTAGTAACTGAATTGAGTTAGTGACTGAATTGAGTTAGTGATTGAATTGAGTTAGTGATTGAATTGAGATAGTGATTGAATTGAGTTAGTAACTGAATTGAGTTAGTGACTGAATTGAGTTAGTGATTGAATTGAGATAGTGATTGAATTGCGTTAGTAATTGAATTGAGTTAGTAATTGAATTGAGTTAGTAATTGAATTGAGTTAGTGATTGAATTGAGTTAGTGACTGAATTGAGTTAGTGATTGAATTGAGTTAGTGACTGAATTGAGTTAGTGATTGAATTGAGTTAGTGATTGAATTGAGATAGTGATTGAATTGAGTTAGTCACTGAATTGAGTTAGTGATTGAACTGAGTTAGTGATTGAATTGAGATAGTGATTGAATTGAGTTAGTGATTGAATTGAGTTAGTGACTGAATTGAGTTAGTAATTGAATTGAGTTAGTGATTGAATTGAGTTAGTGATTGAATTGAGATAGTGATTGAATCGAGTTAGTAATTGAATTGAGTTAGTGATTGAATTGAGTTAGTGACTGAATTGAGTTAGTGATTGAATTGAGTTAGTGACTGAATTGAGTTAGTGATTGAATTGAGTTAGTGATTGAATTGAGATAGTGATTGAATTGAGTTAGTAACTGAATTGAGTTAGTGACTGAATTGAGTTAGTAATTGAATTGAGTTAGTGATTGAATTGAGTTAGTGATTGAATTGAGATAGTGATTGAATTGAGTTAGTAATTGAATTGAGTTAGTGATTGAATTGAGTTAGTGATTGAATTGAGTTAGTGATTGAATTGAGTTAGTGACTGAATTAAGTTAGTGATTGAATTGAGTTAGTGACTGAATTGAGTTAGTGATTGAATTGAGTTAGTGATTGAATTGAGATAGTGATTGAATTGAGTTAGTAATTGAATTGAGTTAGTGACTGAATTGAGTTAGTGATTGAATTGAGTTAGTGATTGAATTGAGATAGTGATTGAATTGAGTTAGTAATTGAATTGAGTTAGTGACTGAATTGAGTTAGTGATTGAATTGAGTTAGTGACTGAATTGAGTTAGTGATTGAATTGAGTTAGTAATTGAATTGAGTTAGTGATTGAATTGAGTTAGTGATTGAATTGAGTTAGTGATTGAATTGTTAGTCATTGAATTGAGATAGTGATTGAATTGAGTTAGTGATTGAATTGAGTTAGTGATTGAATTGAGATAGTGATTGAATTGAGTTAGTAACTGAATTGAGTTAGTGACTGAATTGAGTTAGTGATTGAATTGAGTTAGTGATTGAATTGAGATAGTGATTGAATTGAGTTAGTAACTGAATTGAGTTAGTGACTGAATTGAGTTAGTGATTGAATTGAGATAGTGATTGAATTGCGTTAGTAATTGAATTGAGTTAGTAATTGAATTGAGTTAGTGATTGAATTGAGTTAGTGACTGAATTGAGTTAGTGATTGAATTGAGTTAGTGACTGAATTGAGTTAGTGATTGAATTGAGTTAGTGATTGAATTGAGATAGTGATTGAATTGAGTTAGTGACTGAATTGAGTTAGTGATTGAATTGAGTTAGTGATTGAATTGAGTTAGTAATTGAATTGAGTTAGTGATTGAATTGAGTTAGTGACTGAATTGAGTTAGTGATTGAATTGAGTTAGTGATTGAATTGAGTTAGTGACTGAATTGAGTTAGTGATTGAATTGAGTTAGTGACTGAATTGAGTTAGTGATTGAATTGAGTTAGTGACTGAATTGAGTTAGTGATTGAATTGAGTTAGTGATTGAATTGAGATAGTGATTGAATTGAGTTAGTGATTGAATTGAGTTAGTGACTGAATTGAGTTAGTGATTGAATTGAGTTAGTGATTGAATTGAGATAGTGATTGAATTTAGTTAGTAATTGAATTGAGTTAGTTACTGAATTGAGTTAGTGATTGAATTGAGTTAGTGACTGAATTGAGTTAGTGATTGAATTGAGTTAGTAATTGAATTGAGTTAGTGATTGAATTGAGTTAGTGATTAATTGAGTTAGTGATTGAATTGTTAGTCATTGAATTGAGATAGTGATTGAATTGAGTTAGAGATTGAATTGAGATAGTGATTGAATTGAGTTAGTAACTGAATTGAGTTAGTGACTGAATTGAGTTAGTGATTGAATTGAGTTAGTGATTGAATTGAGATAGTGATTGAATTGAGTAGTAACTGAATTGAGTTAGTGACTGAATTGAGTTAGTGATTGAATTGAGATAGTGATTGAATTGCGTTAGTAATTGAATTGAGTTAGTAATTGAATTGAGTTAGTAATTGAATTGAGTTAGTGATTGAATTGAGTTAGTGACTGAATTGAGTTAGTGATTGAATTGAGTTAGTGACTGAATTGAGTTAGTGATTGAATTGAGTTAGTGATTGAATTGAGATAGTGATTGAATTGAGTTAGTCACTGAATTGAGTTAGTGATTGAACTGAGTTAGTGATTGAATTGAGATAGTGATTGAATTGAGTTTAGGGATTGAATTGAGTTAGTGACTGAATTGAGTTAGTAATTGAATTGAGTTAGTGATTGAATTGAGTTAGTGATTGAATCGAGATAGTGATTGAATCGAGTTAGTAATTGAATTGAGTTAGTGATTGAATTGAGTTAGTGACTGAATTGAGTTAGTGATTGAATTGAGTTAGTGAGCTGAATTGAGTTAGTGATTGAATTGAGTTAGTGATTGAATTGAGGATAGTGATTTGAATTGAGTTAGTAAACTGAATTGAGTTAGTGACTGAATTGAGTTAGTAATTGAATTGAGTTAGTGATTGAATGAGTTAGTGATTGAATTGAGATAGTGATTGATTGGAGTTAGTATTGAATTGAGTTAGTGATTGAATTGAGTTAGTGATTGAATTGAGTTAGTGATTGAATTGAGTTAGGACTGAATTAAGTTAGTGATTGAATTGAGTTAGTGACTGAATTGAGTTAGTGATTGAATTGAGTTAGTGATTGAATTGAGATAGTGATTGAATTGAGTTAGTAATTGAATTGAGTTAGTGACTGAATTGAGTTAGTGATTGAATTGAGTTAGTGATTGAATTGAGATAGTGATTGAATTGAGTTAGTAATTGAATTGAGTTAGTGACTGAATTGAGTTAGTGATTGAATTGAGTTAGTGACTGAATTGAGTTAGTGATTGAATTGAGTTAGTAATTGAATTGAGTTAGTGATTGAATTGAGTTAGTGATTGGAATTGAGTTAGTGATTGAATTGAGTTAGTGATTGAATTGAGTTAGTAATTGAATTGAGTTAGTGATTGAATTGAGTTAGTGATTGAATTGAGATAGTGATTGAATTGAGTTAGTAACTGAATTGAGTTAGTGACTGAATTGAGTTAGTGACTGAATTGAGTTAGTGATTGAATTGAGTTAGTAATTGAATTGAGTTAGTGACTGAATTGAGTTAGTAATTGAATGGAGTTAGTGATTAAATTGAGTTAGTGATTGAATTGAGTTAGTGACTGAATTGAGTTAGTAATTGAATTGAGTTAGTGATTGAATTGAGTTAGTGACTGAATTGAGTTAGTGATTGAATTGAGTTAGTGACTGAATTGAGTTAGTGATTGAATTGAGTTAGTGATTGAATTGAGATAGTGATTGAATTGAGTTAGTGACTGAATTGAGTTAGTGATTGAATTGAGTTAGTGATTGAATTGAGTTAGTAATTGAATTGAGTTAGTGATTGAATTGAGTTAGTGACTGAATTGAGTTAGTGATTGAATTGAGTTAGTGATTGAATTGAGTTAGTGACTGAATTGAGTTAGTGATTGAATTGAGTTAGTGACTGAATTGAGTTAGTGATTGAATTGAGTTAGTGACTGAATTGAGTTAGTGATTGAATTGAGTTAGTGATTGAATTGAGATAGTGATTGAATTGAGTAGTAATTGAATTGAGTTAGTGACTGAATTGAGTTAGTGATTGAATTGAGTTAGTGATTGAATTGAGATAGTGATTGAATTGAGTTAGTAATTGAATTGAGTTAGTGACTGAATTGAGTTAGTGATTGAATTGAGTTAGTGACTGAATTGAGTTAGTGATTGAATTGAGTTAGTAATTGAATTGAGTTAGTGATTGAATTGAGTTAGTGATTAACTGAATTGTGTAAATGCAGGAACACTGGTGTACAAGGAGCAGATATAACATTATCCCCAGAACAGAATTTGTGATTTTTAAAATACTGTCTGTTTAATATCTTTCTATATTCTTGTGAGTGTTATATAGTTTTCTGTTTTTCTTGTTATGTCGTAGGTGAGACTGTTCTCAGGGCGACCCCCCTCCGAGACCAGATTTTGTTCTTTTTGCCTATTGTGTTAGTCTTGTTGCATATGTTTCTTTTTGTTTCATGTATCTACCAAATGGTTCGTCTCCACCATGTGAAGTTTCTCGCTGAACCCACCCCCTGGATTGTGGATTCCTGTGTCTATCTGTAAATTCTATAAGGGGGAATTGATATCTCTATGTTATATAAATTAATACTAAGCCCCTCATGTGGGGGTACTGTACCTTAGCTAAAATAAAATAACATTCCGTCACTGTCCAAAGAAATCAAGTATCTACAAAAAGGCAACTTTACAGGAGAGGACAAAAATGTATTTTATTTTTAATGTAAGTCAATAGAACCAGAATTTTTTCCAAGCTATTTTGGAGCATTTCTATTGGTCCATTCATCACGAAATTGCAGCTGACATGTTCAAATGATGTTGAGAACAAATGGACAAAAATGGTGATATGTTTTTCTTTGGACAGCAACGATATTTAGTTTTTTTCCCCAAAAAATGATTAATTAAATTAACAAATAACAAAAATAGAAACTATGCACTTACGGTTGCAGAAGATCGAATTTCAGCGTGTTTCTTGTACAGTATGTGTATAAAACACGTTGCTTTGAAAGTTTCCTTAACAAAAAGTTGATTGTCAATCTTCATTTATAATAATCACACATTGTTAATGGACGTTAGGACTCCTATGACTAACGTCTATTAGTTTTGTCGGTTTTACTTGATATCTACAGTAAAAATATAATGCGAATTAAAAGTTTTTTTTTGATGGGTATAGAGATAAAACACGTTTCTCTGAAGTGGCAACTTTACAGGAGAGGACAAAAACTTACTTTACTCTTAGTGTAAGTCAACCACAATCTATTTATGAAATAAATTCATCATACATGTTTTTCTCCGGACAGCGACCATATGTGTAAAGGACTGAATTCTGAGATCTGTGATCTATACACATCAAAAAAACTATTATGAAAATTCTTGCTTTATGTTAAAACAATATTTATGAGGAATCTTTAGAAGTATGTTTGAGTGCTGTGGCTGTCTGAGATATTATTACGAGACTTGTTTGACTACATAAAATATCTGTTACTGTTTGCCTCTGGTGCTTCACTTTCTCCTAATATGATCCAGACCTACAGAAGGGGTTCCTAAAAACAATTATTTCGTTAAAAATTGAGATTGTGTTTATCTTAAAATCTATAACCCCCGTTACGACCCCCTGGCCGTAATAGCTTTTTTTATGTCTGTTAGTGGCCATGTTGTTGTGTGTCTCTGACATTGTGTGCAGGTGCACTACTGACCACTAGGGGGTATATAAGATCATCAAGCAGTCATCTTGAGAGACGTTTAGGGTTCTCTCCTTTGACCTGACCTGGAACAACTCCTGCCCAGACCAGCCCAGCACTTCCACCACATCTCTACATTTAACTACAGCTATAAAATCTCTAAATTTCTGTCCTGCGAATAATTTAAAGCTGAGTCTTTGAGATGAAGATGGAGAGGGGTGAAAGACTGTGCAGACTAATCTAGAGAAATCTCTATATACTGGTTTTTGGCCCAAAACCAGTACTGGATAGTCATGATCTTCGGGCACTCAGACAGTAACACTTCCTAAAACTTTTGTCACTTTCCCACAAACACAAGTTAAAACCATGCAAAGAAGAACCAGATATAAACCAATCCAGAAATAGGGCCATCGACTTCTCTGGGCCTGAGCTCGGTTAAGATGGATGGAGGTGAAGTGGGAAAGTGTCTTGTGGTGCACATGGCGTGGATGACTTGCACATCTCTGAATCTCCATTAATTTTGAACAATATTTACAGATTTGGTAGCAACATATGCTGCATCCAGATACACCCCCACACACATTAGTGAACACACACTAGGGGGCCGTGAGCACACTTGCCCAGACTGATGGGCAGCCCTATGCATAGTACCTGGGGAGCAGTTTAGGGTTAGGTGTATTGTTTAAAAGCACTTCAGGGGAACAAACCAGTGACCTTCTTATCACAAGACTGGTTTCCCAACATTCAACTGCCTCACTAAAGAAAGAGTCCAGACTGGTCACCCACTGAAAACATTCGGTACATTATGAATGGAAGAACAGGACAAAGGTGACTCTGAACTGTGGAGCAGCTGAAATCTGATATCAAGCAAGAGCAGAAACATTTCACTTTCAGAACTACAGCCATCATCTCCTCACTTCCCAAACAGAGAGCTGTTAAAAGAAGTTCTTTTTTAAAAATGGTGAGTAAAGTGCAGTGCTGCCTGTATGAACATGATCTGTCTGAATCCAACAAAACACATGGAACCTTTTGGTGTTTGTCTTGTGCACATAGATCTATAGAGAACAGAGAAACACAGGTACCAATAAGCTTTCTGGAGCAGGTCTTCTCCAAACAGCAGCCAAACAATGGAAAGTGTAATAAGAGTTCTGCCAGGAAGACTCTAAAGCAACATCAATCATTCCTCCTGACCAATAGCTGGTCTAGACCAGTCTTTAAAATGACTCGCCTGTTGCTCTGACTGCTGTCATATATATTCAATTCAAGTTTATTTGTGTAGCACTTTTTACAACAGTGTTGTCACAATAGCTTTACAGAAAGTTTGAAATATGCAGTTACAACATGCAACACCCAGTGAACAAGCCAGAGGCAGCGGAAAACTCCCTCAAGACCGGAGGAAGAAACCTTGTACGGAACCAAGACTCACAAGAGGTGAACCGTCCTCCTCTCGTTAAACAGTATTTACAGTTGAATAAGTTCAGACTAAAAGCTGAGAGAGTCTCTGTTTGTTGTGTCTGAGTGTTTGGCTTGAGGGATATGATTAGGATTAGAGGGTTAGGAGTGAAGGTTAGAGGGTTAGGGTTGAGGGTTTGAGTGTTAGGGTTGAGGGTTAGGGTTAGGGTTGAGGGTTAGAGGGTTAGGTTTGAGGGTTAGAGGGTTAGGGTTAGGGTTAGAGGGTTAAGGTTAGAGGGTTAGGATTGAGGGTTAGAGTGTTAGGGTTTAGGGGTTAGAGCGTTAGGGTTGAGGGTTAGAGGGTTAGGGTTAGAGGGTTAAGGTTAGAGGGTTAAGGTTAGAGGGTTAGGGTTGAGGGTTAGAGGGTTAGGGTTAGAGGGTTAAGGTTAGAGGGTTAGGGTTGAGGGTTAGAGGGTTAAGGTTAGGGGGTTAGGGTTAGAGGGTTGGGGTTAGAGTGTTGGGATTGAGGGTTAGGGTTAGGGTTTAGGGTTAGGGTTAGAGGGTTAGGAATAGAGGGTTAGAGGGTTAGGGTTAGAGTGTTAGGGTTTAGGTTTGAGGGTTAGAGTGCTAGGGTTAGAGTGTTAGGGTTAGAGTTGAGGGTTAGAGTGCTAGGGTTGAGGGTTAGAGTGTTAGGGTTAGGATGGAGTATTAGGAATAGGCTTAAGGGTTAGTGTTAGGGTTAGAGTGTTAGGGTTAGGATTGAGTATTAGGAATAGGCTTGAGGGTTAGGTTTAGTGTTGAGTGTTGAACAATATTAACTCTGTAAAAGATTGTAACTTTATTTAAAGAGAAATCTTCCCATGTACCTGTTTGTTTAATGCAAAGATTAAAAGTTTAATGTCTTGCCAGGAGTTCAGAGCTGTGTTTTTATAAATGCACTCATATAAAAGACTGTGTCCTGCTTTCTTACTGAAACATCCACCGCATGACACATGATCCAGACTCCTCCGCTGGTGTTTAATTGCTGAATTTGCTGCTGAATTATCTTTCACTTCCTCTGTGTCCGTCCATGGTGCTCTTTCGCTGAAGACAAGAGGAAAAGCTCATTTGCTTGTTATTTTATTATTAATTGTTTACTGTTATTCCATTTTAATAATATATTTGAGCTTTACTAGAAGTGTAGTGTTTACTTATATGAAATCATGATGCGGAGACAGCGGACACAAGGTAAGCAACCCCTACCTCTTCTGAATAATCAGCCTGTCTAGCTTATACATTCAGACACCATATAAACAGTGGGCATACGTCAGCGTCTTCCAAGTAGTTATTTTACTAATCTGTAATCTTTTATATCTGGACATGACAGTACCATAACCAGCTCTATGTCACTGTACAGTTCTAGTCTGAACCAAAGGGTTAACATGTTGCAACATTTTCCATGTGTTATCCAGGCAGATACAGATAAGCCGCCTCTCACTTCGGTGAGGTAGGCTTAAGCTATCAGATTGAACACTAACATGATAAGGGTGTAACAGATGAATCAACCAGTAAGATTTTGATTTACAGCAGGTTGGATTGAACATTTGGTAACGTTGATTTACCCCCTGGGCCGTCTGGAAGTCCTAGAACTTGTTCACTTCTGTAGCTCACTTTGGTAGTTGGTGAGAGTAGCGGAATGATTGTAGATTGGAGACTGCAGTGACACTGACCATGGTGGTGTGTTTAATGTATGTTGCGCTAGACACTCCGACTACTTGCTGGTTCATCTTGTAGAAGTCAGAGACAGTAGCTCATCTGCTGCTGCACAGTTTATGTTCCTCTAGTCCTTCATCAGTGGACACAGGACGCCGCCCACAGGACACTGAGGTCTGCATGTTGCTGATTATATATACATTTTATAGTTTGTTGTCCCTGTCCCACTTTTTTAAGAATGTATTGCTGCCAAGTTCTAAATGAGTTAATAGTTTTAATGAAATGTTGAAATGTCTCACATTTAACTTTTTAAATGCAAACTATGTTCTGTTGTGAATAACATGTAAGTCTATGTAAGTTTAATTTACTTTAAGACTAACTGTTTCTAAACTGCGTGATCTGCCAACAAAGCCGTGTTCTAAATTATTTAACAGATGCAAATATTAGAAAAAAATTAGTTGTTAGGATAAAATAGTTATTATAATAGTTATGTAGTTGTAAGGAGGTAATGTATCTGATTCTGATTCTGATTCATGTTTTTCCCCAACAGAACCACATGAGATCCCGATGATCGACATGGATTTAAAGCAGAGTGAGTTCTTTTTATGTTTTTAATTTCAGGAATGTTTAGTAAGTCTGATCTACAATATGTGGCCAAAAGTGTTTGTTCATCTGCTTTCAGACTCATATGAACTTGAGTGACATTGCAATCTTAATCAATAGGGTTTTATAGGATGTCGGCCCAACCTTTGCAGCTGTAACAGCTTCAAATCTTCTGGGAAGGCTCTCCACATGGTTTAGGAGCGTGTTTATGGGAATGTTTGACCGTTCTTGAAATTGTCCAGAATCTTTTGATCTGCTGAAGCATTAAGAGTTCCTTCCACTGGAACTAAAGGTTCGAGCCCACACCATACTCCCCCCTCCACCAAACTTTACACTCGGCACAATGCAGTCAGACCAGTAATGTTCTCCTGGCAACCACCAAACCCAGACTCGTCCATCGGATTGCCAGACCGAGAAGCATAATTGGTCACTCCAGAGAACATGTCTCCACTGCTCTAAAGTCTCTACGCTCTGTTCTTGAGCTGATCTGAAGGCCACATGAAGTTTGGAGGTCTGTAGTGATGGACTCTGTAGAAAGTTGGTGACCTCTGTGCACTATGCTCCTCAGCATCCGCTGACCCGCTCCGTCTTTGTACGTGTTCTACCACTTGGTGTCTGAGTTGCTGTCGTTCCCAATCACTTCCACTTTGTTAGAACACCACTGACAGTCCACTGTGGAATATTTAGTAGTGAGGAAACTTCACCACTGGACTTGATGCACAGGTGGCGTCCTATCACGGTACCACACAACATTTTTTTATCCATCATGATATAAAACCCTGATATATTGCTCACTCATATTCTTGATATAACCTTTTATCACAATCATTGTGCTGTATAACATAATACAAATAAAAATAAAGACCACACAAACAGTATTGACTGGCTTATAATGTGTTGGTGGTGGTAAATGTTTGATTTTGCTCACTCTAGTGTAGGGATGTTTGTTTGTTTGTAAAGGTTTTCATTCTAAAAACTAATTAGGACCAGTCACCACAGGCACCCTCCACCAGTTTGACTGCCTTACACCCACCACCACCTCCCCCTCCACGGTTGCTATGCCACTGGTTTGGCTGCGGCCATGTTGGCCATGCTATTCTTCAAAGTCTTTGTTATCCAAGACACACATTCCCAAATAAATTAGACCAAAGAACAGTCTGTTGTTCAGATCTGTATCCAAGATATTTCTTCATGTTACCGTCCTAACTGATTTACCATCATTTTCAATAAAAGGATCTGTAGTGTTATGTAAATGAACTGAGGAGAACTGAAGAACTGTAGTCTGACATAAATTATGATATGTAAGTGTTTAGAACTAAAAGATCAGACAGCTAATGTTCATAGTACAATGTTGTTCTATGTTCTGTTGTTCCCAATATAAGACAAAAAGCAATAGTATTGGCATGTTGAAAGTCTATATTTGAAGAATAAAAAAATAACTAGATATACAGTGGCTTGCAAAAGTATTCATACCCCTTTTCCATATTCTGACCCGTGACAGCCTCAGAGGTTGGTTAAGAGAATATTGGGGAGTAAACAGCATCATGAAGTCCAAAGAACGCACCGGACAGGTCAGGAATAAGGTTGTGGAGAAGTTTAAAGCAGGCTTAGGCTATAAAAAGATTTACCAAGCTTTGAACATCTCACAGAGCACTGTTCAATCCATTATCTGGAAATGGAAAGAGTATGGCACAACTGTAAACCTACCAAGACAAGGCCGTCCACCTAAACCTACAGGCTGAACAAGAAGAGCACTGATCAGAGATGCAGCCAAGAGGCCCATGGGGTCTCTGAACGAAATGCAGAGATCCACAGCTCAGGTGGGGGAATCTGTCCTCAGGACAACTATTAGTCATGCACTGCACAAATGTGGTCTTTATGGAAGAGTGGCAAGAAGAAAGCCATTGTTAAAAGAAAACCATAAAAAGTCCTGTTTGCAGTTTGCCAGATTGTTTGCCAGCCATGTTGGGGACACAGCTAACATGTGGAACAAGGTGCTCTGGTCAGATGAGACCAAAATGTAACTTTTTGGCCAGAATGCAAAACGCTATGGCGGAGAATTAACACTGCACATCACTCTGAACACACCATCCCCACGGTCAAACATGGTGGTGGCAGCATCATGCTCTGGGGCTGCTTCTGTTCAGCAGGGACAGTGAAGTAGGTCAGAGTTGATGGGAAAATCCAAATACAGGGTAAACTGTTGGAGTCTGCAAAAGACTTGAGACTGGGGCGGAGGTTCACCCTCCAGCAGGCCAACGACCCCAAACATAAAGCCAGGGCTACAATGGAATGGTATAAAATAAAATATATTAATGTGTTAGAATGGCCCAGTCAAAGTCCAGACCTAAACTCAATCGAGAATTTGTGGCAAGATCTGAAAACTGCTGTTCACAAACGCTCTCCATCTAATCTGAGTTTTGCAAAGAAGAATGGGCAAAAATTTCAGTCACTAGATGTGCAAAGCTGGTTTGTTGGCCATGCAATGGACTGGCGACCTGTCCATAGTGTACTCCACCTTCGCCTAATGACGCTGGTATTGGCTCCAGCCCCCCGTGACCCTGACTAGCGGGATAAAGCGGAAGATAATGGATGGATATATTCTATATTGTATATTTTCATAACATATGTTTATACTAAGAATGCAGGCATAGAAATCCACAGGCCTTGCAGTGTACTTAAATGCTGATGTATGATCTTTAATCATTTGTTGAATCTCTTCTCTTACAGCTGAAGTTTCTACACACAAACTACAGCCATCAGCTAAACCCAAAGCAGATCTCAGGCTTGTGATACTGGGAGGAGATGCTGCTGATAACAGTTATGCATGTAGTACTATACTCAGATATCATCAGCTGGAGGAAACTATTAATCCTCTGAAAGGTAACGCTATAGAGAGAACAGTAGGAGGAAGACAGGTGTCTGTCTTTAGAACCCCGTCCTACTGGATGGAGCATTTGGCCTCACATTGGTTTTTCTCATACGGAGTCAAGTCCATCAGACATGAGGTTCAGAACTGCACATCAACACTGTTTCCTGGTCCACATGCTTTCCTGCTAGTGATGCGAGCTGGTCGAGCTTCTGGAAAAGAGCAATATCTTCTACGAGCATTAACCTCAGTGTTCGGAGCAGAAGCTTTAGAATACACCATGGTGATCTTCGTCCATGCACACGAATGGGATCATCCAAGGAATTCAAAGGACTGCTGTGTGCAGATGTGTGGAGAAAGATTCCACCTTCTAAAGAACAGTGATGAAAACGTGGAGGAGCTTCTCACAGGAATTGAGACGACGACTAATAAGAAAACAAGCAGGTTCTTTATTCAGCGCTCGTATGAAGATATCATGAAGACGTGTTTTGAGTCCTGGGAAAGCTCCAGACTTCATGCTCAACAGCGCAGAGAAAGTAAGCTATCAAAAAAACTGGAGGAAATAAAGACAGAGCAACAACTGAAGGAGACAGAGTTTCAGAAAAAGCTGGAAACACTTGAAATATCTTCCAATGACTTAAGGAAGGATCTGGAAGCATCCAGACTCAGTGAGACTGAACTGAGGAAAGAACTGAATAAGTCGAATGACAGAGCTTACCAATTTCAAAGAGAAGTTGTGGAAAGCAAACTGAGGGAAGCGGAACTACAACAGAAACTGAAACATGTAGGGGAGCTACGGCAACTGGAGAAAGAGAAAAAAAAGCTGGATCACAGAGAGAGAGAACTGGCCGCCAAAGAGAGGGAAAGCAAAGTAAGAGACACAGCAGTGAGGAGAAGTGAAGAAGAGACTTCTGAATCATTTGGAGATGTTAAACCTGCACGACGCAACAGTAAAGGACTACCACCATACAGTAAGTTCATTTACCATCAATATTAATGATGGATTTAGATACAGAGTATTCCATTTACTGTATTATCTACATATTATAATTCACCTCATGCAGGTTAACAGTACACAGATGTACTGAGCAGCTCATATTTGTTGATTGGATAAGGTTCAGTAAATGTAACTCAGTAGTTAGTATGTTAATGTGGTGTTGTGATATTTGTGTTTTGGTAAAGTGTCTTAAAAAACCTGTTATGAAGCCTCAGCTGAAGCAGCTCTTCTTCTCTTTCTTTATCCACAGTGTAGGAAAACGAGAAGGAGCCTGGACACTCAGTGGAATGGACACAGAAATAGATGGAAAAGAATGGTGTTTCGTTGAAACGCCCTAAAACACTCAGAACTTATAGTGATTCAGGAGACTCACTGCATCCTTTACACCCAAACAAACAAGAACGTGTTTCTATTCAATATAATTGTTTGTTTGTATTCACAAAATTAATGATACTATTCTACTGTATCAGCTCCACTGACCATATAGGAGCTACACTTACAGACTGTAGTTCATCTGATTCTCTGTATACTTTATTACTCTGTTCTTTAATGATCAGGACCCCCACAGGACCACCACAGAGCAGCTATTATTTGGGTGGTGGGTCATTCTCAGCACTGCAGTGACACTGACATGGTTTTCTTTCCAAATTGGTTTCAATTCAGTAAGTTCAATTCAATAAGAAAACCTTCTTATGTCCACACACCTGTTTAGTCCCAGTCCTGTGAGTTCTGGTCACGTAGAAATGCTCTTACTTTCACTGTTAAACACAGATGCGAGTCCTACTGTCCAGTTTTTACCTTCACCAGGAGTTTCATTGATCTCTTGTCACAGTCGCTCAGGATTTTCTTCTGTGAAGTTACCAGATCTTCACTCTCCTTTCAGGTGTTAATAATGTGCTGAGCAGTTCTGAATCCAATTCCTGTCATTCCAGCTTCTCCTTAATGGGTTTCTTTATTTAACACAGAACAATAATTGGACCTGTTTCTGTAACATTGTAACACCTTTTCCACGACCAGATGGGATACACGGGTCTTCCCACACATGTGTAAATAACTTCACAACAGTTCTCATGGTTGCATCAATACATTTTCCAATGTTCCTATGGTTTTTGTATATACCACCATCTTACAGTAATTGTAAGTGGCCGAAATGAGTCAATAGACATTTAAATACAAAGATTTTAAATGTTGTACAAAAATTATTTCCATTTTATTGCTTCTTTAAAAATTTCACAATGAAGTGATCAAGAGTAACAGTCCAAAATGACTTTAATTTCCATTACAGGTCAAATAAGTTTTGTTTTCAACAACAACTACGTGTGATTTTCTGTGGCGAGGTGTCAATTGTTTTTTGTTGAGGTGTCAGTTATTATTGTTATGTTTTAGTTAATGTGCTTTTGTACCTAAGAATATTATTAATGATGTAACAATGTCTTTATCAAAACAATATGCGATAACGTAAACAGAAGTAAATAGTTAAATAGTAAACGGAATCAGCTAATTTAATTGGTGTTAATCCTGATTATCGCTGTTTTAAGAGCAGCTAATGAACTAATCTACTGTTACTGTATAAACACTATAAACACCTCCCATAAAGTAGAAAAAATTCCTTGAAGTTTCGAACTACATGCTGTTATGTGCAGGGTGTTCTCCTGTCTCTGTGTTTGTATGTGTCTGCTGTGGTTTTTTTTTTATTACAGTTGCCGTTCAGTTTTTCCCATGGCTCAGTCCAGGTTTCCAGCCTACCTCCAGCCCAGCACTGCATTACAGTTGAGAGTGAGAGATTTCCGCTTTGTGATTGTTGTTGGTTGTGATTACTCTGATTGATTGATTTGGATCTTCTGCTTTGACTTTGCCAATCCCCTTCTGATTTGGTAGCTTTAGTAAATACTTAATAAACTCTTGTACAGTGCTGGGTGTAGACAGTCACTGATGTTTGTTTTGGGATTTGGGTTGCTGTGTATGTTTTTTAATAGTCAAAATAGTTGTTTTTGTCTTTCGTTGTAGGTTAGTCAGTGTCTGTAAAGTGACTGGTTTGGGTCACACCTAAAGTCACTATCTCGTTCACCTGTAAATAAGCCACAATACACTTTTGTAAACTGATCAAAGTTGTTGGAGTCATTTTGTCTGCCAGTTTAACAAATTCACTTTTTCATTCTACATGATGCAGCCTGACCTAGACCAGGTTGTAACAACTGCTATGCTTACAAGGTCATGGTCTGGTCCAGTCTAGGTCATGTTTCTGTGAATTTAGAGTAATGTTTTTCATTGTTTTCCAGTTTGTCAGAGTAGTCTTTTTAGCAATGGTTACCACCACCAAGAGAGTTCTGTTACAGACAGAGTGATGGGGTTGGGGAAATGCGTTGGGAGTTATATAGTTGCCAGAAGTACTTGACAGTTGTGCAATACCACAATGCATGTGTGTGTTTAGTGAACAGTGTATACAGATACAGAGTGTTATTCCCATTTAATAGAGCCTTAAACCACACACAACCACACAAGACAATATGTCAGAATAGCCCCCCGCACCTATTAGCTGAACAGTATGAGTTGAGTTTGTATGTAGTCTGAGAAGCAGACTCACTGAGAGTCAGCAGACCAACACTGTAAAGAAGTAATACATAAATCAGACTCTACATTCACGTGAAAAAACAGCAGGAATTTTATGCTGGTTAAAGTTAATTGCAGGTGGAATTAAAAATTGCACAGCCAAATATAAGCATAAATTAAAAACTATACATTAGAATAAATTACCAAAATATATGATTTCCTTTATTATTAAAAAAAGTTAGAAAACTAGTTATTCTTTATTCAGACTGCAGTACATATAGTTAAGAGGTGACTTTTTTATGGTTTACATTAAGAATCAGATGTTTTCATATTTCTGCCATTGCTAAACTGAGACTTGCAGGTAATTTAAATTTTGTTGACAAAAAAATCTTTTTAAAGGGTTTATCGAAATTCATACTTTAATACTTGCTTATTTTTTTCATTATTAAAATAAATTCTCTTTCTGTTTGTTTTTAAATCTTCTATTAACTCATTTTAGTACTTTTATTTAATTATTTAATTAATTGTATTTAATAGTGTAATTAGCTGAGTTTTAGTAATGTTTTATTTTTGCAATTTTTGTGTGTATTTAAATTTGATTCATTTAAATTATTTAAATTAAGCTATAATGTATTTAATAATGTATTATTATTATTATCATTATTATTATTATTATTATTATTATTATTGGTACCAACAGGAACATGGCCATTTTCTTTTTACTGTTTTATCAAACCTGCCTGCAAACATGTCTGCAAAACAGCAGAGGGCACCAGTGAGCAAGTCTTTATTATATGAGGGTCAACTGAGCAAAACATGTTTAACTTTTCTAGAACGTCTCTCAGTTTTAGACAGTAGAAGGATGTACTTCATTCATCTGTATGTTTCCCTTTTCTACAGTAAACAGGTTTTAGGCAATATGACTCTAATACTACTGAGTGCTGACTGGTGTTCAGTGTTCAGGGAATAAAGGAGGTCTATGATTTTGCTCAGATGCTCTGTATGAACTCCTTCATGCTAGACTTTAAACTTGTGCCCTCTAGTGTTAGATACATTACAGAGTAGTTACTTTCCTCTCTACACAATTCTCTGGTACCAGAAGGTGAGGATGAGCTTTGTCTCCATCTAGTGGTCAGATGTGCAGCTTTTTTGTGAAAAACAGAAGCAGGGACTCCTGGGATTTTATGAGTCACTAAGGCACGAGGCCTGAGTTTCACTCCTCTATGAAACTGCATGGTTGAGGAGCAGCGTCATGCTTTTACTGCATTAATCTATAGTACAGTGAAGAATAGTGTTTACAGAGAACACAGTGAACAGTGCACACACAGATATAATCACTATACAAAAACAGGGGGCGCCCTGGAGCAGCTGCCTCTGGGTCTAAGGTCACCATGTCCAATGCCAAGTGTGGGTCTGAGCTCTGGGCTATAAAGTCCTCCAGCACTAGGCTGTGGATCTGTAGAGCTGAATTCTCTGGAGTGATGGAGCTCAAACCATATCTTTGGGGTACATTAGTGTGATCCAGAACTGATCATCCAACATCAGTACCTGACCTCACTAACACTCAATCAAATCCTCACAGCAATGTTCAACATCAGTACCTGACCTCACTAACACTCAATCAAATCCTCACAGCAATGTTCAACATCAGTACCTGACCTCACTAACACTCAATCAAATCCTCACAGCAATGTTCAACATCAGTACTTGACCTCACTAACACTCAATCAAATCCTCACAGCATGTTCAACATCAGTACCTGACCTCACTAACACTCAATCAAATCCTCACAGCATGTTCAACATCAGTACCTGACCTCACTAACACTCAATCAAATCCTCACAGCAATGTTCAACATCAGTACCTGACCTCACTAACACTCAATCAAATCCTCACAGCAATGTTCAACATCAGTACCTGACCTCACTAACACTCAATCAAATCCTCACAGCAATGTTCAACATCAGTACCTGACCTCACTAACACTCAATCAAATCCTCACAGCAATGTTCAACATCAGTACCTGACCTCACTAACACTCAATCAAATCCTCACAGCAATGTTCAATATCAGTACCTGACCTCACTAACACTCAATCAAATCCTCACAGCAATGTTCAACATCAGTACCTGACCTCACTAACACTCAATCAAATCCTCACAGCAATGTTCAACATCAGTACCTGACCTCACTAACACTCAATCAAATCCTCACAGCAATGTTCAACATCAGTACCTGACCTCACTAACACTCAATCAAATCCTCGCAGCAATGTTCAACATCAGTACCTGACCTCACTAACACTCAATCAAATCCTCACAGCAATGTTCAACATCAGTACCTGACCTCACTAACACTCAATCAAATCCTCGCAGCAATGTTCAACATCAGTACCTGACCTCACTAACACTCAATCAAATCCTCACAGCAATGTTCCAACATGTTTATTTTGATAGTTTTTAGCTAAAATCCTTTGACATGATTGCCTTAAAACTTGAAAGGTGTGATATGATTGGTCGTTATACTAATAATGTTTTACGTTGATTCCAGAGTTACTGAACTATTATTAAAACAATTAATATAAATAATAATAATAATAATAATAATAATAATAATAATAATAAATAATATATATATATATAATATATATATATATATATATATATATATATATAATATATAATATAATTATGCGATGCTTCTAATGTTATTCATCTGTCAATATTTTCTGTCCATAATTGTGTTGTAGTGATGCACCATAAAATAATATAACTCTTTAATGACAATAAAACAATTTACAGCACATATACGACTAAAAACCGCTGGAACACAAATGCAAGTCTGTTATTATTATTAAATGTAGTGTCATCAAATACTTAAACTAATTGGTAAATACTCTGATGGTGAACTGATGATTTATAAATGATGACTGTCTACCTTGACATAACTGGGGTGGCACTGGCCGCCACTGGCCACCCCTTGGCTACACTTCTGTGGGAGTGGGGGAGTGGTGGGGGTCCTAATGCTGGTCTAGCTATGTCTCTGATGTTTGTGATGCTCAGGAACTGAGGAGCTGTTCCCAGGCTGGTTGTGGTTGGACTTTTCTCAGTGCAGCACCACACGTTCTCGGTGGAATGTGGCTGTGGCTTCACCTGAATTTCCTCAAACTTCTCGCCGGACGAGCTCGGTGTGACCTCGCAGGGTCATGTTGGAATGTCCATTGCTCTGTGATTCCAGCATCTTAGTGGGTCTGAAACCAGTTCTACTAGAAGGTCCATGTAAACAAGAGACAGAACAGGAAAGGCTCCTGTTACTCTGGAGAATCAGGAGTGCTACACAGGGCAGACACTAGACTCACTCTTCTTTCACTGTGTGCCACACATTCCACACACATTCCACACACTTACCAACATGAGGAATTCAGTCTGTTTGGTTTGATTGTGCTGTCGATCCCTCGTCCTTACAGTTCTAATAATTACCGGTCAGGTACTGATGTTGAACATTGCTGTGAGGATTTGATTGAGTGTTAGTGAGGTCAGGTACTGATGTTGAACATTGCTGTGAGGATTTGATTGAGTATTAGTGAGATCAGGTACTGATGGAACTTAGCTGTGAGGATTTGATTGAGTGTTAGTGAGGTCAGGTACTGATGTTGAACATTGCTGTGAGGATTTGATTGAGTATTAATGATGGCAGGTACTGATGTTGAACATTGTTGTGAGGATTTGATTGAGTGTTAGTGAGGTCAGGTACTGATGTTGAACATTGCTGTGAGGATTTGATTGAGTGTTAGTGAGATCAGGTACTGATGGAACTTAGCTGTGAGGATTTGATTGAGTGTTAGTGAGGTCAGGTACTGATGTTGAAACACTGCTGTGATGATTTGATTGAGTGTTAGTGAGGTCAGGTACTGATGTACATTGCTGTGAGGGTTTGATTGAGTATTAGTGAGGTCAGGTACTGATGTACATTGCTGTGAGGGTTTGATTGAGTGTTAGTGAGGTCAGGTATTGATGTACATTGCTGTGAGGGTTTGATTGAGTATTAATGATGGCAGGTACTAATGTTGAACATTGCTGTGGGGATTTGATTGAGTATTAGTGAGGTCAGGTACTGATGTTGAACATTGTTGTGAGGATTTGATTGAGTATTAGTGAGATCAGGTACTGATGGAACTTAGCTGTGAGGATTTGATTGAGTGTTAGTGAGGGCAGGTACTGATCTTGAACATTGCTGTGAGGATTTGATTGAGTATTAGTGAGATCAGGTACTGATGGATCTCATCTCAGAGGTGCTAGATGAAGCTCTATCACTCCAGAGAACACAGTTGGCTGTGAGTCTATAAACCCCTCTAGACCAAACTTGGCATTGGACTATGTTGACCGTAGGCTGAGGTGCTGCTGCAGAGTGTGATGGTCTGCTGGTCAGTGCTGTTCTAGGGAGATTCTGCAGGTCTGTTACTTTAGAAAGTGTTTATATGAAGTGAAAGTGCTTTAGTCATGATGACAGCGACCTGTACTGAGTTCTACAGGTACATCCACTGTGTAATATAAACTACTAAGTTCTAATATCTTAAGTTACTAATAAAGTTCTCTAAAGTTCTACCGCAAAGAACTACATGGCTGAGTTACTGAAAGTCAGCGTCGTTGAGAAATAAGAAACTCATACTGGCCGTGAGGGACACTTCTACTTCTTAGAAAACCAAACAGAAAGTAATTCTTTAATTTCCCCAAATGGCCTGCTCGGTTTTGGTGACACTAAGAATTGCCCAATGCGTTTGGTTGTGAAATCACTTCACCAGGGGGGACCAGGAGTGAGGGACTGTTCCCTCGAGGTTGTGACTTATTTGTCCAGATATCTTGTTCCGAGGGGCTCGGGAAGGGTGTAACGGGGGCCGGGGAAGCACTTAAAGTGCAGGGGAATCCAGGAGCAGGCTTGAGAAAAGAATACATACAGAACACACACAAGTTTACTGTGGTGATTAACCCTTTAACGCCATATGAATCCTATTTGATACGTACGTTTCTGAGAGCTGTCAATCATCACTGTTATCATTTGTTCTCTAAAAACCCCTTAGTGTAGAACCAAAGATTCTAGTACATCCATCCATTCATCATCTTCCACTTTATCGCACTACTCAGGGTCACGGGGACAGGACGCCAGTCCATCACATGACCAACACACATTCACACCTACGTTCAGTTTAGAGTGAGGATCCTAACATGCATGTGTTTGGACTGTGGGAGGAAACCGGAGAACCCGGAGGAACCCACTCAAACACAGAGAGAACATACACACTCCACACAGAACCACCCAGACCGGGAATCCAACCCAGATCATCTTACTGTGAGGAGACAGTGCTGACCACTACACCACCATACTAACCACTACACCACCATACTGACCACTACACCACCATACAACCACCATACTAACCACTACACCACCATACTGACCACTACACCACCATACTGACCACCACCATACTGACCACTACACCACCATACTGACCACTACACCACCATACTAACCACTACACCACCATACTGACCACTACACCACATACTACTAACCACTACACCACCATACTGACCACTACACCACCATACTGACCACCACCATACTGACCACTACACCACCATACTGACCACTACACCACCATACTAACCACTACACCACCATACTGACCACTACACCACCATACTAACCACTACACCACCATACTGACCACTACACCACCATACTGACCACCACCATACTGACCACTACACCACCATACTGACCACTACACCACCATACTAACCACTACACCACCATACTGACCACTACACCACCGTACTGACCACTACACCACCATACTGACCACTACACCACCATACTAACCACTACACCACCATACTGACCACCACACCACCACACTAACCACTACACCACCATACTGACCACTACACCACCATACTGACCACCACCATACTGACCACTACACCACCATACTACCAACCACTACACCACCATACTAACCACTACACCACCATACTGACCACTACACCACCGTACTGACCACTACACCACCATACAACACACTACAACCACTACACCACCATACTAACCACTACACCACCATACTGACCACTACACCACCATACTAACCACTAACCACCACACTAACCACTACACCACCATACTAACCACTACACCACCTACTAACCACTACACCACCGTACTGAACCACTACACCACCATACTGACCACTACACCACCATACTAACCACTACACCACCGTACTGACCACTACACCACCGTACTAACCACTACACCACCGTACTGACCACTACACCACCGTACTAACCACTACACCACCATACTAACCACTACACTACCGTACTGACCACTACACCACCATACTGACCACTACACCACCATACTAACCACTACACCACCATACTACCACTACACCACCATACTACCACTACACACACACACTACACCACCATACTACCACTACACCACCGTACTAACCACTACACACCACCTACTGACCACTACACCACCATACTAACCACTACACCACCATACTAACCACTACACCACCATACTGAACCACTACACCACCATACTACCACTACACCACCATACTAACCACTACACCACCTACTAACCACTACACCACCATACTGACCACTACACCACCATACTGACCACTACACCACCATACTACCACTACACCACCATACTACCACTACACCACCATACTAACCACTACACCACCGTACTAACCACTACACCACCATACTAACCACTACACCACCATACTAACCACTACACCACCATACTAACCACTACACCACCATACTAACCACTACACCACCGTACTAACCACTACACCACCATACTAACCACTACACCACCATACTACACACTACACCACCTACTAACCACTACACCACCATACTGACCACTACACCACCATACTAACCACTACACCACCATACTAACCACTACACCACCGTACTAACACTACACCACCATACTAACCACTACACCACCGTACTAACCACTACACCACCATACTAACCACTACACCACATACTAACCACTACACCACCATACTAACCACTACACCACCATACTGACCACTACACCACCATACTAACCACTACACCACCATACTAACCACACACCACCGTACTAACCACTACACCACCATACTAACCACTACACCACCATACTAACCACTACACCACCGTACTGACCACTACACCACCTACTAACCACTACACCACCATACTAACCACTACACCACCATACTAACCACTACACCACCATACTAACCACTACACCACCTACTAACCACTACACCACCATACTAACCACTACACCACCACTAACCACTACACCACCATACTAACCACTACACCACCGTACTAACCACTACACCACCATACTAACCACTACACCACCTACTAACCACTACACCACCATACTAACCACTACACCACCATACTGACCACTACACCACCATACTACCACTACACCACCTACTAACCACTACACCACCGTACTAACCACTACACCACCATACTAACCACTACACCACCATACTGAACCACTACACCACCATACTGACCACTACACCACCTTACTAACCACTACACCACCGTACTAACCATTACACCACCGTACTAACCACTACACCACCATACTAACCACTACACCACCATACTAACCACTACACCACCATACTGACCACTACACCACCATACTAACCACTACACCAAGGTACTAACCACTACACCACCATACTAACCACTACACCAAGGTACTAACCACTACACCACCATACTAACCACTACACCACCGTACTAACCACTACACCACTACTGCCTTTGCCCGATGATGCTGGGATTGGCTCCAGAACCCCGTGACCCTGACTAGCATCCTGTTAGAAGATAATTGATGGATGTTTCTTTCCTATGTTAGAAATTACTGAACATTTAATATAATCTCAGAGTATAAAGGGTTAAAACATTGTGTTCTGAATGTTTTCATTTGTTAGCAACTGTAAAAAATTTCATATGTACCAAATATGATGGCAAAAAAGTGGTATTTAATTTTGTTATTATTATTGTTTGTTGCTATTATTATTATTTATTAAAGGTCTAATAAAAACTCCATTTTCAAAGAATTTAAATTTTCAGGCAAATCTTTCATGGTTCAGGCTTTAAGGGGTTAATACTGATGACATAAGTGATGTGTAACGTAATGAAGCAGTGATCAAATTCTGGAATTGGAAAGTTTTCGTTCCTCCAGTCAGTCAGGATGGAAAAACTCCAGCGTGGTGCTGCAGGGAAGCCTTTCGATTCATTCATTTCGTTCCCGCCTCTACAAACAGCGCAGGTGAGAAATCCCACCTGGCGCCCCACCAATAAACCTGACAGCTTAATAATCACCATCACAATCATGACTGACATGATATGGCTACAGGCTGATGTTCCGAACAATAAGTTCCATGCGTGGAAACTCCGATCAGTGCCGACCGATAAGGATGTGGATCAGAAAACCCGGCGGTGAGGACGTTTTCCAGAAAGGTGTGATTCTGTGATGGAGGTGCTGATACTGATATGAAAATTCCCAGCCGTACTGAACGCGGGCTGAGTTAACGCTGAGTTCTGAAACGAGGGGGTTTATCGCACCATCATCACCGTTACAGACAAAACCCCCTACAGTCGTTTCACACTCATTCCCAGAGACTCTCAGTCCCAGTATCAGTCACACAGAGAGGGTCTGGAGTACAAACACTAATAGAAGTTACAACTACCTGCCACTTTTAGCCCACATACACACACACACACACACACACTAGTGAACACTCACACTAGGGGTCTGTGAAACACACACATACACACTAGTGAACACTCACACTAGGGGTCTTTGAAACACACATATGTATACACACTAGGGGTCTGTGAAACACACATATGTATACACACTAGTGAACACTCACACTAGGGGTCTGTGAAACACACACATACACACTAATGAACACTCACACTAGGGGTCTGTGAAACACACACATACACACTAATGAACACTCACACTAGGGGTCTGTGAAACACACATATGTATACACACTAGTGAACACACACTAGGGGTCTGTGAAACACACACATACACACTAATGAACACTCACACTAGGGGTCTGTGAAACACACATATGTATACACACTAGTGAACATACACACTAGGGGTCAGTGAAACACACATACATACACACTAGTGAACATACACACTAGGGGTCTGTGAAAAACACACATAAACACTAGTGAACACTCACACTAGGGGTCTGTGAAACACACACATACACACTAGTGAACACTCACACTAGGGGTCTGAGAAACACACACATACACACTAGTGAACACTCACACTAGGGGTCTGAGAAACACACATGTGTATACACACTAGTGAACACACACTAGGGTTCTGTGAAACACACATATGTATACACACTAGGGGTCTGTGAAACACACATATGTATACACACTAGTGAACACTCACACTAGGGGTCTGTGAAACACACACATACACACTAATGAACACTCACACTAGGGGTCTGTGAAACACACACATACACACTAATGAACACTCACACTAGGGGTCTGTGAAACACACATATGTATACACACTAGTGAACACACACTAGGGGTCTGTGAAACACACACATACACACTAATGAACACTCACACTAGGGGTCTGTGAAACACACATATGTATACACACTAGTGAACATACACACTAGGGTCAGTGAAACACACACATGCATACACACTAGTTAACATACACACTAGGGTCTGTGAAAAACACACATAAACACTAGTGAACACTCACACTAGGGGTCTGTTAAACACACACATACACACTAGTGAACACTCACACTAGGGTCTGAGAAACACACACATACACACTAGTGAACACTCACACTAGGGGTCTGAGAAACACACATGTGTATACACACTAGTGAACACACACTAGGGTTCTGTGAAACACACATATGTATACACACTAGGGGTCTGTGAAACACACATATGTATACACACTAGTGAACACTCACACTAGGGGTCTGTGAAACACACACATACACACTAGTGAACACTCACACTAGGGGTCTGTGAAACACTCACATACACACTAGTGAACACTCACACTAGGGGTCTGTGAAACACACACATACAAACTAGTGAACACTCACACTAGGGGTCTGAGAAAGACACATATGTATACACACTAGGGGTCTGTGAAACACACATATGTATACACACTAGTGAACACTCACACTAGGGGTCTGTGAAACACACACATACACACTAGTGAACACTCACACTAGGGGTCTGTGAAACACACATATGTATACACACTAGGGGTCTGTGAAACACACATAAGTATACACACTAGTGAACACTCACACTAGGGGTCTGTGAAACACACATATGTATACACACTAGTGAACATACACAATAGGGGTCTGTGAAACACACATATGTATACACACTAGGGGTCTGTGAAACACACATATGTATACACACTAGTGAACACTCACACTAGGGGTCTGTGAAACACACACATACACACTAATGAACACTCACACTAGGGGTCTGTGAAACACACATATGTATACACACTAGGGGTCTGTGAAACACACATATGTATACACACTAGTGAACACTCACACTAGGGGTCTGTGAAACACACACATACACACTAATGAACACTCACACTAGGGGTCTGTGAAACACACATATGTATACACACTAGTGAACATACACACGAGGGGTCAGTGAAACACACATACATACACACTAGTGAACATACACACTAGGGGTCTGTGAAAAACACACATACACACTAGTGAACACTCACACTAGGGGTCTGTGAAACACACACATACACACTAGTGAACACTCACACTAGGGGTCTGTGAAACACACATATGTATACACACTAGGGGTCTGTGAAACACACATATGTATACACACTAGTGAACATACGCACTAGGGGTCAGTGAAATACACATACATACACACTAGTGAACACTCACACTAGGGGTCTGTGAAACACACATATGTATACACACTAGGGGTCTGTGAAACACACATATGTATACACACTAGTGAACATACGCACTAGGGGTCAGTGAAATACACAT
>CM038717.1:4373238-4415738 GCA_021613375.1 Megaleporinus macrocephalus | reverse complement strand
ATTTCACTACAGAGTATTCAGACATACTAGCCACGCTCGCCTACTGATTTACTACTGAGTATTCAGACATACTAGCCACGCTCACCTACTGATTTACTACTGAGTATTCAGACATACTAGCCACGCTCACCTACTGATTTACTACTGAGTATTCAGACATACTAGCCACACTCACCTACTGATTTACTACTGAGTATTCAGACATACTAGCCGGGCTCGCCTACTGATTTACTACTGAGTATTCAGACATACTAGCCGGGCTCGCCTACTGATTTCACTACTGAGTATTCAGACATACTAGCCGCGCTCGCCTACTGATTTACTACTGAGTATTCAGACATACTAGCCGCGCTCGCCTACTGATTTCACTACTGAGTATTCAGACATACTAGCCGCGCTCGCCTACTGATTTACTACTGAGTATTCAGACATACTAGCCACGCTCTCCTACTGATTACTACTGAGTATTCAGACATACTAGCCACGCTCTCCTACTGATTTACTACTGAGTATTCAGACATACTAGCCACGCTCGCCTACTGATTTACTACTGAGTATTCAGACATACTAGCCACGCTCTCCTACTGATTTACTACTGAGTATTCAGACATACTAGCCACGCTCGCCTACTGATTTCACTACTGAGTATTCAGACATACTAGCCACGCTCGCCTACTGATTTACTACTGAGTATTCAGACATACTAGCCACGCTCGCTTACTGATTTACTACTGAGTATTCAGACATACTAGCCACGCTCGCCTACTGATTTCACTACTGAGTATTCAGACATACTAGCCACGCTCGCCTACTGATTTACTACTGAGTATTCAGACATACTAGCCACGCTCGCCTACTGATTTCACTACTGAGTATTCAGACATACTAGCCACGCTCGCCTACTGATTTACTACTGAGTATTCAGACATACTAGCCACGCTCGCTTACTGATTTACTACTGAGTATTCAGACATACTAGCCACGCTCGCCTACTGATTTCACTACTGAGTATTCAGACATACTAGCCACGCTCGTCTACTGATTTACTACTGAGTATTCAGACATACTAGCCACGCTCGCCTACTGATTTACTACTGAGTATTCAGACACACTAGCCACGCTCGCCTACTGATTTACTACTGAGTATTCAGACATACTAGCCACGCTCGCCTACTGATTTACTACTGAGTATTCAGACATACTAGCCACGCTCGCCTACTGATTTCACTACTGAGTATTCAGACATACTAGCCACGCTCGCCTACTGATTTCACTACTGAGTATTCAGACATACTAGCCACGCTCGCCTACTGATTTACTACTGAGTATTCAGACATACTAGCCACGCTCGCCTACTGATTTACTACTGAGTATTCAGACACACTAGCCACGCTCACCTACTGATTTCACTACTGAGTATTCAGACATACTAGCCACGCTCACCTACTGATTTACTACTGAGTATTCAGACATACTAGCCACGCTCGCCTACTGATTTCACTACTGAGTATTCAGACATACTAGCCACGCTCACCTACTGATTTCACTACTGAGTAGTAGACAAGTAGGAGATTTTGGACACACCAGTCTTGAGTTCAGTCTAAAGTGCAGCTGGTGATGAAACAAAGCTGCAACTTTTCACTGTAATGTATTCGGCCTGTCACGCTCCTAAACACAGGATCCAATCTCAGTATGTTTTCAGTTTGTAAGTCGAGCAGCTCTTTTATATACACATCGTGTGATCTCTGTGAGTAATACTGGCCCATTCACACCAGCCCAGCCCAGCTCAGCAGTTCCTCAAGTAGAAAATACGAAAAACCACATCAAAAGCCAAAGACAAAGGCCTTTATACCTTTGATGCCAAGTTTTTAATCATCACTGTAATCATTGTTTTCCTAAAACACCTGATGTTCATCTGAACTTTGCTTGAACCCATGCTTTGTTCTAAATAATGTTAATGGAGAACCAAAGATTGTAGTAGATACAGAATGTGTAAAACACTGTGTACAATATGGAATATGGACATTTCAGAGGGGCAATGCATATTTCTTCTCTATAAGTCTGGAAAACTAAGAGCCAGAGCCACTTTCCTATGGAATATTTAACTTTTAACACAGGCCTCGTCCTCTAAACAGTCCAAGGGAGGCCAGTTCAGAGTAGAAGCTTTCTTCTTGAGGTTACCGCCATATAGACATTCACAGAGGAGATCTCAACATGGTCTCAACATGGCCTGCCATTGTTTTCTCTTAGGTTTGGGGCAGCTTCCTTGGGCGTTCCTGCCACCATAAATGATGGGAATCACTGAGCCATAAACTTCTCTTAACCTCTGGAGCATTCAGTGGGCCCATCTATAAACAAGCTTTTAACAGACGCCATAGTATGTAAGAAATATAAGAAATAATATTTTATTGTTATTTTTGGTGTATTATTCTCGTCTTTTAATATTATTATTATTATTATTATTATTATTATTATTATTATTATTATTTCTGCCTCCTCTGGCAGTTTTCGAGATATCTACTCCATTTCAACTCCAGATTGTCTGGTATTATGGAATTTCTTCCCATAGAGAATGAATAGGATAGTAAAGCCTACGCCAATCTACTGAACTTCTGCTCGACCGTCAGACATCGTTTCACATAGGCTGACTCAGAGCAGACCCCCGACCACAACTGTAGTGTGGGTTTGACATACACTCGTCTGTTTGTTGTTGTTTTTTATCCCTCTTTTTTCCCCCATAGAGTCCCATTCATTTTTGAGCGCACCCAAACATCATGGTTTCATTTAACCTACAGCCTCCAAACTGCCTGTACTTACTAGGTCAGATCCCCACACTCCTCTGCTTGTTGTTTATTCATCCCTCGTTCCTTGCACTGCTCAAGCTGTGCAACCATCCAGTGTTTCTTTCAGGAAATGCACTTTTCTAGATATTCTTCTTCTTCTTCTTCTTCTTCTTCTTCTTCTTCTTCTTTTTCTTATTATTATTATTATTATTATTATTATTATTATTATTAGTATTATTGTTTATTGAAGGTCTACTAAAGACTCAAAGATTTTTTAGGCAGTTGTTTCATGGCTCAGGCTTTAAAGGGTTAACATGAGCAGCAAGGTTTTCACCAGAATTTTACCATCATTCTGCATCGTGTTACTTACAGTCTGGCCAGCGAGGTGAAGTCACAAGTGCTGTACGGGTTGTTTGTGTTTGTGTCCCAGGAGATTATCTGAGATATATCTTTCAAAACATTTCCTCCACAAGCCGTCAGTGATCAGAAGGATTACGTGTGGATTACAGAAGTGTTTACTGGTTAAGGCAGGAAGCTTCCTCGTCTGGGTGTAATTAATAATTATGATAATGGTTATGTCAGTAAGTTTGTTTGTTTTACGTAAGAGAGCTGATTCCTCTCATTATCTTGCTACCCAGATCTGAACGGTCTATTTTTGACTTTAGAAACCACTGAAAGTCTAAACTGTATTAACCCTTTGATGCCCAAGCTAAGCAAACCCTGTCTAATGCACAACATGGCTCAAACTTAATTTCCTATGTTACTGTGTGTACTGCTGAGTATCTCTTTGGTAACTCTATTAAAACCAGATATTATTTAATGTTTAAAGTGCTCATTAATCTTAAATCATTATTTTAATTGTTACTTATTTACTGAATGAATAAAAACCACAAAGTGTTTGTAAATACATTCCCGACTGCAAGTGTTTACAAACATCAGCAGTTCCTATCCAACTCCATAGTGAACACATAAGGGTTAATTCTGAGCCATTAATAATATTAATCCTATTAATAAAAATTAAACTGAACATTAAGAATGGGATGTCACTCAAGGTCATATGCGTGTGAAAAGGGGAACTCCACCAATTAAAATAAACATGGACATGATTAAATGATTGACCCGTAAACAGCGTCACTCAGACTGCTATTGTGGGAAACGCTCAGTTCTAGAGAAACTCGCTGAGTCAGAAATGTTCACAGTGGTGGTGATGGTAACCAGACGTCCACCTAAAAAAAGGTCCCCCACAGAAAGTTATTACATGAAACATGCAGATGTATATTACACTACATTGTCACACGGCGGTGAAAAGAAATGCGTTCAAAGCAGGATTTGAATTGCTCAGTGGAGGACACAGATCTGATTTCACACTAAACCAGTTATTGAGTGAGGTTGTTTATGTGTGAATCTTTTAATCATGTCTATTTTTATTTTAATTGGTGGAGTTCCACCATTTCATACGCATATGAACTTGAGTAACGTCCCATTCTTAATTCATAGAGTTTAATATGATGTTGGCCCAACCTTTGCAGCTATAACAGCTTCAGCTCTTCTGGGAAGTCTCTCCACACAGTTTAGGAGAGTGTTTACATCTCAAGGACAATTTAAAAGATTGGTGTAATTGTTCTTTAAGGGCTTAAGCTTAAGATATTAGTTTGCTATGGCTTGACTCATTGCCTTTCATTATATTGAATAGTATTTATAACATAATATAATATAATGCGACTAGAAATTAGGATATCCTGAAGGAAACACAGGATGGTTGCGCATAAACAACAAATAGAGGAGTGCAGGTGAGTACGTCTGTGGATTAGAGGTTGGGGGTCTGCTCTGAGTCTGTACAGACAGTTTGGAGGCTTTCGGTTCAATGAATCCATGATGTTTGGGTTCGATTGAAAATGAATGAGGTCCTATAGGAGGAACGAGGGATGAATAAACAACAAATAGAGGAGTGCAGGTCAGTATATCTGTGGATTAGTGTTGGGGATCTGCTCTGAGTGAGTACAGGCAGTTTGGAGGCTGTAGGTTAAATGAAACCATGATGTTTGGGTGTGACGGAAAATGAATGGGACTCTATGGGGGGAAAAAGAGGGATGGAAGAAAGCGACAAACAGACGAGTGTGGGTCAAACCAACACTGCAGTCGTGGTCGGGGGTCTGCCCTGAGTCAGTGTATGTGAAACGGTGTCTGTCGGTCGAGTAGAAGTTCAGTAAATTGGTGGGCACGTTTTCATCCTATTCATTCTCTATGGAAAAAATTACGGGAATAATCTGTTGTTTTCTGGAATCCATGCATTCGATCAAAACGCTGTACACAAGCCCAAATCACACAATCAGACCGGACACTCTGGAGCTGGAATGATGTTGATATCTTGAAAACTGGGGGACGAGCTACCACTAATAGTTGTATATAATTAACAATAGCTTTAAGCATTCCATTCCATTCCAGGTTCTTCTCAGCTCTGAACTCTCCACAGCATCTTCCTACTCACACACACACACACACACACACACACACACACTGAGGTTGCTGGTTGCACCAACCTGCACTTTTTTTGCCTTGCAATTGTCACATAACCAGGCGGTGAGGCAGCAGATCTGTGAAATGAGGAACTGAGATGTTTTTTCTTGTCACTGGATGGCTGTTGTGCTCAACGCTGATCAGCAGACAGTCAGCAGACCTTACTGAAGATGACTAAGCTCTAGAGAGATACCAGAAACAAAACCAAGCACTGCAACTGACTAGCACCAACTTTGTACACAAACACTGTGGGGGGTACCAACAGTCTGATCTTCTCCTCTTTTTATGTAACAGCGAGCCACATTGATACCGAGAACCACGTTCAGCCTTCTGCTGGCCATCCTGTGGCCTCCTGTTCAGGGTGAGTTACAAAGGTCCTTCATTACTGCACAGAAATTCAGCAGCAATCCTTACAGCACACTTAACATATATAAATAATTATAGTCTGGATATAAAGGAATGTGGCATCTCTGGTCTTGTAAAGGCAGCAGTGTTAGAGATATTACACATTCTACATACACTGCATACAAGCAAAGGTTCTACTCTGGTAGAAGTTTAGATACTAGGGTTTAAAAATACTTCTGTAGAAGTTGAAGTATCAACTCAAGCTTTTTATTCCAGTAAAAGTGTAAAAGTACTGCTTTCAGAACTACTTAAAAGTACGTATAACAGTAAAAGTAATGCCCAATGATGCTGGGATTGGCTCCAACCCACCACCGTGACCCCGACAAGCGGGATAAAGTTGAAGATAATGGATAAATGGATCAATAAAAATTCCAAGATAGCTGGAAAAAGTTCTGGTTTCATTGACTTAAAGACAGTTTTGGGCCTCTCTTGTAAAGTCGCTATATTGGAGATGCTTGTTTTTCATTGGATAGCCATATGTGTATATATACATATATATATATATATATATATATATATATATATATATATAATATATATATATATATATATATATATATATATATATATACATTGCTGTTAGTAAGACCACTTAAGGCAAAGCCAAGGAGGCGAACTCTGAGAAAGTTGGAAGTTGTGGGTGGCTTCAGCTGCTGAGGTAGAGGGGAGGAGTTGGGTGTGGTCCTTCTCCCAAACTTAAGTTATTTCGTATATAACTTAATATATAATGAAATTAGTCTGGAAGATAATTAAAAACAAGCAAATAAGCGAGCGAACCAACAAGGATGCTTCTGAAACGAGTTACAGTGCTCGGAAGGAAGTGTATGCAAACGCAGCGTTTACAGTTACACATTTAAGGATATACAACTGTCACCACCCAGCAGCCAATCCAGTAATACCAGTACGTGCCTATATGAGTCATTGGTCCCTGAAAACTAATTAACGCACTGAGTTACTCGTGTGAATATGCATAAATACTTCTGTGTGTACATACAGTGTATCACTTTTCTGAGCACATAAAACAGATAGCAGCAGTAGACATTGAACTGGGACAACTGAAGACCACCCTAATGTCTATACGGGACCCCTTATTTAGCAGCTTACTTTGAATTACGTGCATATATCTGTGATTTTATTTCATTACCAGTAGCCTGCATTACAGCACTAACCTACATTATACACATTTTATCTTTTATTATTTACATTTATTTCCATGTGGTCTCTGTTTATTTTACTGCCACATACTTCCAGAAAGTGAGTCATTATTTTATATAATAAGTCAGTACTTCCAGAAAGTGAGTCATTATTTAAGCATAATAAGTCAGTACTTCTAGAAAGTGAGTCATTATTTTATATAATAAGTCAGTACTTCCAGAAAGTGAGTCATTATTTAAGCATAATAAGTCAGTACTTCTAGAAAGTGAGTCATTATTTTATATAATTTGTCATGACTTTCAGAAAGTGAGTTATTATTTTATATAATAAGTCAGTACTTCCAGAAAGTGAGTCATTATTTTGATATAGTATGTCAGCATTTCAAGAAAATGGGTCTTTATTAAAACATAGTAAATCCGTTTTATATAAATAATAAAGCAAGTATGTGTTTCAAGATAACAAGTCAATAATTTGACATAATAAGTCAGAATTTTATCAAGAGGGTTAATATTACGATCAAATTTTGCATGAAACGATTAAATATTTTGATAAAATATTTTTTTAAGAAAATGATTAATTACTTTGACATCACAAGTCAGTATTTACAGACAGTAAGTTGTTATTTTGACAATGTAAGTCAGTAGATCAAGAAAAAGAGTCATTATTTCTACAGAGTAATTACTATTTCTAAAAATTAGTCATGATTTTGACAAAGTAAGTAATTAATATGTCAATGTTTATAACATGGTACATCAATTTGCAATGAATTATTTCACATTTCTAAGCTAAATTTTGAAAACTACATTGTTTCCTCCCTCTTTTCTTTCTTCCTCTCAGCCCTCTTCACCGTGGTGCCTGAGAAGGACGCGTACAATGGCGAGCTGCACAGCAATGTCAGAATCGTTTGTCGATTCTCAGCGGTCAAAAGCGTCTCTCAGCTGTCCGTCATCTGGAAGCGTATCGATCCTCAGCCGACTCTGGAGGTCTACCGGCTGGAGAAGGGTCTTGAGAACCACAACTTTACAGATAAACGCTTTCAGAAGCGGGCGCGTCTGCTGAAGGACGAGCTGGAGAAGTACCGGGCGGTGCTGGAGCTCTCGCAGCTCCAGATTAGTGACTCAGGGACATATCAGTGCATCATCAAACTAGAAGAGACCGACTTCAAGAAAACCTCCCTGACTGTCCGAGGTGAGCCACGTTCACTGTGGAATATTGCTGTAAGGATTTGATTGAGGGTTAGTGAGGTCAGGTACTGATGTTGAACATTGCTGTGAGGATTTGATTGAGTGTTAGTGAGGTCAGGTACTGATGTTGAACATTGCTGTGAGGATTTGATTGAGTGTTAGTGAGGTCAGGATATGATGTTGACAACACTGCTGTGAGGGTTTGATCTGAGTGTTAGTGAGGTCAGGTATGATGTTGAACATTGCTGTGAGGATTTGATTGAGTATTAGTGAGGTCAGGTACTGATGTTGAACATTGCTGTGAGGATTTGATTGAGGTTTAGTGAGGTCAGGTACTGATGTTGAACATTGCTGTGAGGATTTGATTGAGTGTTAGTGTGGTCAGGTACTGATGTTGAACATTGCTGTGAGGATTTGATTGAGGGTTAGTGAGGTCAGGTACTGATGTTGAACATTGCTGTGAGGATTTGATTGAGTGTTAGTGAGGTCAGGTACTGATGTTGAACATTGCTGTGAGGATTTGATTGAGTGTTAGTGAGGTCAGGTATGATGTTGAACACTGCTGTGAGGGTTTGATTGAGTGTTAGTGAGGTCAGGTATGATGTTGAACATTGCTGTGAGGATTTGATTGAGTATTAGTGAGGTCAGGTACTGATGTTGAACATTGCTGTGAGGATTTGATTGAGTGTTAGTGAGGTCAGGTACTGATGTTGAACATTGCTGTGAGGATTTGATTGAGTGTTAGTGAGGTCAGGTACTGATGTTGAACATTGCTGTGAGGATTTGATTGAGTGTTAGTGAGGTCAGGTACTGATGTTGAACATTGCTGTGAGGATTTGATTGAGGGTTAGTGAGGTCAGGTACTGATGTTGAACATTGCTGTGAGGATTTGATTGAGTGTTAGTGAGTTCTGGAACTAATGGAACATTGCTGTGAGGATTTGATTGAGTGTTAGTGAGGTCAGGTATGATGTTGAACACTGCTGTGAGGATTTGATTGAGTGTTAGTGAGGTCAGGTACTGATGTTGAACATTGCTGTGAGGATTTGATTGAGTGTTAGTGAGGTCAGGTACTGATGTTGAACATTGCTGTGAGGATTTGATTGAGGGTTAGTGAGGTCAGGTACTGATGTTGAACATTGCTGTGAGGATTTGATTGAGTGTTAGTGAGGTCAGGTACTGATGTTGAACATTGCTGTGAGGATTTGATTGAGTGTTAGTGAGGTCAGGTACTGATGTTGAACATTGCTGTGAGGATTTGATTGAGTGTTAGTGAGGTCAGGTACTGATGAACATTGCTGTGAGGATTTGATTGAGTGTTAGTGAGGTCAGGTATGATGTTGAACACTGCTGTGAGGATTTGATTGAGTGTTAGTGAGGTCAGGTACTGATGTTGAACATTGCTGTGAGGATTTGATTGAGTGTTAGTGAGGTCAGGTACTGATGTTGAACATTGCTGTGAGGATTTGATTGAGGTTTAGTGAGGTCAGGTACTGATGTTGAACATTGTTGTGAGGATTTGATTGAGTGTTAGTGAGGTCAGGTACTGATGTTGAACATTGCTGTGAGGATTTGATTGAGTGTTAGTGAGGTCAGGTACTGATGTTGAACATTGCTGTGAGGATTTGATTGAGGGTTAGTGAGGTCAGGTACTGATGTTGAACATTGCTGTGAGGATGTGAGTGTATAACATCTATAGGTATATATAACATACTCTGTTAGTAAACTCAGAGCTGGTACTGCACTGGCTCTAACTGATCTTCAATAATTCCTGACTCTGAATATGAAAGTTGTTGATTATTCCCAAAACCACAGACAAAAAATACCTAAAAATTTCAGCTGAAAGATTTGCTGTGCTCGAAGACTCGGCGCTCTAAGTTCCCTTTTTTATGTTTCCCAAAGACAGAAACGTGTGGCTGTGTTTTTATATGACTCTCAAACACTAACATCAACAAACTGTGATCCCTCAGCTCCGTATACTCCCGTTAAAAAGAGCATCAGGAGACTGGACAATGAAGAGGTGGAGCTTTCCTGCGAGTCCCAGGGCTTCCCACAGGCTCAAATGGTTTGGAGCGACGGCATGCTAACGGAGGTGCTTCTGAACGAAAGGTCGAACGGCAGCAGTGAGACGACCAGCGAGGGCATCTATATTATCACCAGTCGCGTGACTGTCAGTGCAAACAGCATCAACAACTACACATGCTCCATCCTGATGGACAACCAAGTCCGCCAGTCAGCCACTTTCAGCATCCCAGGTGGGTCAGAAGATCCTGTTTACTGGTTTGTGAACAGTTTAGGCAACATACCATTAAACACAATAAGTATGTATAACATACCATTAAACACAATAAGTATATATAACATACCATTAAACACAATATTTATATATAACATACCATTAAATCCAATAAGTATATATAAAATACCATTAAACACAATAGGTATATATAACATACCATTAAACACAATAGGTATATATAACATACCATTAAATACAATAAGTATATATAACATACCATTAAACACAATATGTATATATAACATACCATTAAACACAATAAGTATATATAACATACAATTAAACACAATAAGTATATAAAACATACAATTAAACACAATAGGTATATATAACATACCATTAAACACAATAAGTATATAAAACATACAATTAAACACAATAGGTATATATAACATACCATTTAATACAATAAGTATATATAATTTACCATTTAATACAATAAGTATATATAATTTACCATTAAACACAATAAGTATATACTGTATAACATATAGTTCTGTATAACAGGTGGGTCAGATGATCCTGTTGACTGGTTTGAGACCTGTTGACCTTAAGTGGTGCAGCAGTTACATGTTGGTGTCTCAGGCCTCTTTGATGTTTGCACAACTTTTCGCCCTTGCCTGATTCGAGTACTTCGTCTTTCTTCTTCAGATCTTCTCTTCTTTGGCTGTTTCTCAGCCGTCTGTCCTTCTTCACAATGCGTGGGGGGTCAGCATGTAGCCCCTCCCCTCTCCCTGATGTTAGCAGGACTCTTCGCCCTCACTTTAATCTGGGAATTTCATTCTCCATCTTTCTTCTTCAGATCTTCTCTTCTTTGGCTGTTTCCCAGCCATCTGTCCTTCTTGACAGTGTGTGGAGAATTCAGCATGTAGCTCTGTGCACGAGAACAAACACCCCCAAAAGTTACCGACTGACTGGAAAAGGTCAAAGGTGCTTCGGTCTGAGCAGCATTGTTTCCCATTTACAGACCTAAGACCAGATTTGTATCTCTCCGATATTAGATATTTGCTGAATGGACATCACTTACTGCACCTTTACCCTAACACGTTAGGCCTAACCAATGAGAGTGATTGCTTGGTTGTATCCAGAGTCCTGATTGGTCAGCTTTCTGCTTAGCATTAAGCATTTCAAGCCTGACTATTCAGTTAAACTAAAAAAGTGAAACAGAAATAACAGAATTGTTTACTTCCTGGAAATCTCAGGCGTTCTCTGAAGGCCTCAGACATGAATGCTGAATGTGCTGCATTAGTATTTATACTGAACTTCCAGACGTAACCGTAACTTACAGTGCGGTCAGTCCCTGTAGATGCTTCCAGAAATAAACTGTGTTTAGCTGTAATTAGCACCAATTTCCCACACGCCGCTTGTGCATGAGCTGCCTACACGCCACGGCTGCTCATGTTTACCAGGTTTATTTGACTGGCTGTGGTTTTCATTGCTTTCTGAATCCCAGGCCTGGGGGCAGCACCTAGACACGCGTACAGAAACGTGCCGGACTCAACGCAGGTGCTTTTTGCTGTTACTACTTTCTGCAAGCACACAGTACGTACCGGAAGCGAGGCTGGAAATTCTGGCCGGAACAGATTTTCTCTGTTTATCTGCACACATAAACACACGGACACGTGTTTACAACACCAACATATCTGTTTGACCAGCTGCACGGTGCTCTACGGAGTTTTCCCTTAATCAAGGCGGGAGGGTTTCCCACCGGCCGATTAGCCGCTAACGCTATCTCTCCAGCTCCCACACTGAACATGCCTGAATGTGTTTGTGGTTAGAGGTGGGGTTTTTCTGGAGTCAGGTCATGTTCTTGGACTGTGTTCCTCACCACTCTACATGCAAATGCTGAGTCAGTGGTTTACGCTAAGTCAGTGGTTTACGCTAAGTCAGTGGTTTACCCTAAGTCAGTGGTTTTACCCTAAGTCGGTGGTTTTACCCAAAGTCGGTGGTTTATGCTGAGTCCGTGGGTTTGGAATTATAATATCATATCATGGAAAATAATATATATCTATATCTAAGGACTTTTATGTAGTTTGTAAAGCATGTTAAAAGCAAATCATTCAATCTTTAGTCCATACAGTTCATATATGTAAGCTAAGCCTACATAGATCAGCACTAGAGGTAAGGTTTGTTTAATGTTAAGAGATAAGGAGAGGCTGGAAAACAATCAAAGTATGTGAATCTAAAGGAGGAAACAAAACTAAATAATTCTGGTAAAAAAGGTTGGGGCAGAATGATTTTGTTTAATTAAGGCTGAAGGGTTTCCCACCAGCAGATTAGCTGCTAACTATATCTCTCCAGCTTGCATATTGAACATGCCTGAATGTGTTTCTGGTTAGAGGTGGATTTAGGGCATGTTCAGACTCTATGTGCAAATGCTGAGTCAGTGGTTTGCGCTGAGTCAGTGGGTTTGTACACTCTCTTGTCTCTGAACAGGTTGTAACTATATTTGGGATTAACACACAAACCCACGTCTATTTTTGCCGTTTCTTCGCAACATTAATCGAACATTTCTCAGTGCTGTGGTTATATATAACAGACCATTAAACACAATAGGTATATATAACAGACCATTAAACACAATAGGTATATATAACAGACCATTAAACACAATAGGTATATATAACAGACCATTAAACACAATAGGTATATATAACATACCATTAAACACAATAAGTATATATAACAGACCATTAAACTCAATAGGCATATATTACAGACCATTAAACAAAATATGTATATATAACAGACCATTAAACACAATAAGCATATATTACAGACCATTAAACACAATAGGCATATATAACAGACCATTTAAGCGGAATAGGTATATATAACATATAGTTATATATAACAGGTGGGTCAGATGATCATGTTGACTGGTTTGAGAACAAGTTTCAGTTCCACCTTAAATGGTGCTGCAGTTACATGTTGGTGTCTCCCTGATGGTAGCGAGACTCTTCGCCCTCACTTTAATCTGGGAACTTCATTCTCTATCTTTCTTCTTCAGATCTTCTCTTCTTTGGCTGTTTCTCAGCCATCTGTCCTTCTTGACAATGCGTGGGGAGGTCAGCATGTAGCTCCTCCCCCTCCCCCGACCTATGGAATATATATATATATATATATATATATATATATATATATATATATATATATATATATATTATATATATATATATATATAATATTCAATCTTTAGTCCATACAGTATACATACATATATGGAAGCTAAGCTCTTTTACATAGATCAGCACTAGAGGTAAGGTTTGTTTAATGTTAAGAGATAAAGAGAGGCTGGAATACGATCATAGTAAGTGGATCTAAAGGGGAAAATAAAAATAAATAATTCTAGTAAAAAAGGTTGGGGCAGAATGATTTTATGTTCTTTTTGTTTGTTATGTAACTTTTAGCCACCTTAACCTTTTTTGTTCAGAAGGTAAATTCTATTGTTTAAACATCTGTAATATTGTTGTATTTATAACATTTACACCATGACCACAACTTCCCTAAAGTGGAAAGAGTTTACAGAGAAATTCTCCCAAACACCATCCATTTTTACCCGCCACTGGAGAAGTACCTGATCACAGGGATTCTCTGAGATCAGCAGCAGACTCCAGTGTTTTTACCCTGTTCCTCTGAAGCGTTGCTGGTACATTAGTACTTGTGGTTTCAGCCGGTGCTGTGATGCGTACTTGTGGCCTACAGTGATAAATATTTTCCCTCTCACGGTGATGGTCATCACTGGTCAGCGCATTACGGCCGACTTGTTTCTGTTCTGCAGGTGAAATTCCTGGGAAGAATAAGTGGTCTCATGGTTACGCAGCCATCGGTGTGATCGCCGTGATGTGCTTGGGTTTCGCTGGTACCTCTGTGATTCTCCACAGGAGAAAGAAAGGTTAGTCTCTCTGTTCTTTTTATTGTTTCTTCAACCTCAACCTTCTCTATATATCCATTCATTCAATCAGTCAGTCATTCAGTCACGCTGCACATCGCTGAGTCACGGCTGTCTACACTTAGTCATCTACTCATCTTATCACTGGTTGGGGGGGTTCACCTGTGTTTTGAGCAGTACAAACACTAGAACTTTTAAAAACCACTATAAATACAAAGGATTAGAATAAATATTTCTGAACAAGCATCTAGTTTAACCCTTTGGACCCTATTACTGTTATTTCTAATCACTGTTATGTTAATTATTCGGATTAAATATGAACAAATATTAGAAATAAATAAAATAAGAGCAAAAAAGACTTATTTGTCAAAGTGGTTGCTAAACTGTGGGTTCATATACAAATATAATGGTTTAATGAAAGGCTGATTAGATAAACAATTCAATTATTATCTTACTTCTCACATCTTGACATTATCCTTATTTTTTATTGTTTATTCAAATTCATGAAACATACAAAAATAAATAAATAATAAAAATAATAAGTAAAATAAAATAAATGAATGAAATCCCACCCAAAATAAACAATACGCTGCAATATATATCTCTGCATGTATACGCATAAACATGTATACATACACACAAGAATAATTAAATAATTAACAAGAGTGCAAGGCGGCATGGTGGTGTAGTGGTTAGTATGGTGGTGTAGTGGTTAGTATGGTGGTGTAGTGGTTAGTATGGTGGTGTAGTGGTTAGTAAGGTGGTGTAGTGGTTAGTATGGTGGTGTAGTGGTCAGTATGGTGGTGTAGTGGTTAGTATGGTGGTGTAGTGGTCAGTATGGTGGTGTAGTGGTTAGTATGGTGGTGTAGTGGTTAGTATGGTGGTGTAGTGGTTAGTATGGTGGTGTAGTGGTCAGTATGGTGGTGTAGTGGTTAGTATGGTGGTGTAGTGGTCAGTATGGTGGTGTAGTGGTTAGTATGGTGGTGTAGTGGTTAGTATGGTGGTGTAGTGGTCAGTATGGTGGTGTAGTGGTCCGTATGGTGGTGTAGTGGTCAGTATGGTGGTGTAGTGGTTAGTATGGTGGTGTAGTGGTCAGTACGGTGGTGTAGTGGTTAGTATGGTGGTGTAGTGGTTAGTACGGTGGTGTAGAGGTTAGTATGGTGGTGTAGTAGTTAGTATGGTGGTGTAGTGGTCAGTATGGTGGTGTAGTGGTCAGCACTGTCTCCTCACAGTAAGATGATCTGGGTTGGATTCCCGGTCTGGGTGGTTCTGTGTGGAGTGTGTATGTTCTCCAGTTTCCTCCCACAGTCCAAACACATGCATGTTAGGATCCTCACTCTAAACTGAACGTAGGTGTGAGTGTGTGTTGGCCATGCGATGGACTGGCGACCTGTCCATGGTGTACCCCGCCCTCGCCCGATGACGCTGGGATTGGCTCCAGCCCCCCCGTGACCCCGACTAGCGGGATTAAGGGGCAGATAATGGATGGATGGAACAAGGGTGCAGGAGACAGTTAACTGAGTAGCATGTGAAAAAAAGTAAAATTAAATAGAAGGTCAGTCTGTCTGTCCTCCAGTTCCAGGAACAAGTGATGAATTATAGTTTCTGTCAGAAGGAAAGTAGACGTTCCCAAATCCTTCGAAACTTGTCAGATTTGTGATTAAGGTCATGAGTCAGCTTCTCAAGAGGCATAAGAACAGAAATCTGTGTTATCCACATGTCAACTGTAGAGATCTGAGGGGTGGACCACCTCAGCAAAATACATTTCTTTGTTCACTGCTCTCACTGCTAGTTGTACCAGCAGCTGAATAATAATTATAAATATAATAAATAATATAAATAATACAATTTGGTTTTGAAAATTAAACAAAAACAGCCCCCAGAGTCACATGGGCAGTTAACACCGGCGGTGGTTTCTTCTCATCTTCTTCTGAACTCTATGAGGTCACCGGGATGCTGTGACCTTTGAAAGGGGGCTGTGTAGCGTTCCGCTGTTGGCTCATGGGACTACCTAATATAACAGCCATTGAGAACTCAAGCATACAAAACGATTTAAAGCTACAGAGAAATAAAAAGTGAGCCTTAACAACCACCTGGAAGATCTAGTAGACCCCCAACACTGACCCCATCAGATTCATCTTTGAGAGTGAGGAGAACGTCAAGCACCACTTCAGATCTGAGAGCATCCACAGGTGGTTCCGTCCATTCGTCCACAGTGAGAAAACACCTCAACACTATCTGGCTTCTGAGAACATGTGTAGCTGTTCAAGAAGCTTCTCACTGAGAACAGAAGATAGTTTGCACCAGAACTCTGAACCTGGACGTCTGAAATGTGGAGTGAAGTTTAATGGACATTGAGATCTATGGAGGTACTGGATGGCAGAAGAACTTGCACGTTTTTGATGCTGATATTTTGTGGAACCTTATAGGAACAGCCCCAAACATGCAGCTGAGAAGGTCAAGATGTACTTATCAAACAAAGAAGCTGCTGCTGCTCTCAGAACAATGGACTGACCACCCCAGAGTCCAGAACCTCAACATCACTGAATGTTTTTGGGCTTTTTTGGATGGTGAGAAGCAGAAGCAGCTTCTGAAACTGAACTGTGGAGACTGTAGCTCTTTGAGAAACTGATACTGAGTCTCCTGTAAAGAGTGGAGGCTGTAATGAAGGTAAAATTCTGAAAAGTATGGATGGTATAGTTTTTTACAGCCGCTACTGAACACTCACAAATACACACACACTAGTGAACCGACAACATATAAACATGAATACATGAAAATATGAAGAATTGAATAAATAGGGTCAGTCAGGTGCCTTGCTCAAGGGCACTTCAGTCGTGTGCTGTAGGTTCATGGGATCGAACCGGCAACAAGGCTGGTCCCCTAACCTCCAGCCCATGACCGCCCCCATTTATTTAATTCTTTATATTTTTATGTATTCATGTTCATATTTAGACACAGAAGCTTCTTAGGTTGCTTATCATTTATAAAAACTAATATCTGGCAACTGATAGACAAGTTTCAAGATTATTTGTCATTTGCACATCATGTCAGGACATAACATGCATTGAAATGCTTGGGGTGAGACTCAGATACAACTCTACACCAGGGCAGTATTTTAAAATAATATGAATAATATAAAATGGTAGTCCAACATAGAAAATTCCAACACAACATTCCAAGCGTGACTCATTAGAATAAAAACACTTCTTGCTGTCGTATCCCATAAAGTGCAACACTGACTGCTTTGCTGTTGTTGTTGCAGAAATGTGTTATGATCACAACAGAATGATGGAAACTAAGTGTTTTTGTTTGTTCGACTCTGGAAAACTGATACATTTCTACTTTAAAGGCTGTTTTAATGGTGAACGGAATAGATGAATGGTGCTCAGAGACTCACACATACCCACTCACACTCGCTCCTGCACTGAGTCACCGGTCTGTCATGCTTAGTAGACTGGGTGATAAACACACAGGTACGCTCACTCACTCAGCCTTTCTTAGTCATTCTGATAGCTAGTCATTGAGAGTTTTTCCTTTTTCTACTGACTGATGTGATGTGATATAACCTTCAAAGAGTTCAAAGAAGCCCGCGTGTCCAGTGTTTCCCCTTCAGCACAGATCTCTAAACTCAAGTTTGCCAAATTTCTGCCAGACATTTTCTGTAAAATAAATTTTCCGTAAAAAGAATTTTGGTGTTACCCCTGTCCTAAATGTGACGTCATGCTGCTGACGGAATTTAATACCATATATATATATATATATATAGTTTAAAAAGTAACTTTTCATTAATATATTTTAACAATAAGCCATTTCTTTTAAGTCATTCATGATATTAACCAGAAAATCTATATTACATATATCATATATAGTTAAAAAACAAAGTTAGTGTTTCAATTATATAATTTTAATAATAAGCCATTTCTTTTAATATATATATATATATAGTTTAAAAAGTAAGTTAACTTACTTTGACTTACACTGAAAGTAAATTCGGTTTTTGGCTTCTCCTGTAAAGCTGCCGTTTTGGAGATACAGCAATGATATATATATATATATATATATATATATATCGTTCTTTTAATCGTTCTCTTTATATGATATCTTTATATATTTTATATAAATATATATATATATATTATAATATATATATATAATATATATTATAAGTCTGGTTCAGTTGAACAAGCACAATAAGTCAACAGAACCATAATAAATTTTATTTCTAGTGTGATGTTATCATTTTGAAGTTTTCAAGTTTTTACTTTAATATCTATAAAATAATATGGTTTCAAATACTTGAACGCCTGTGTTTCCCCTCCAGCACAGATCTCCACACTTACACTTCCCAAATTTCTCTCATAAGTATATGTCATTTTCTATAAATAGAATTTTGGAGCTACCCTTGTCCTAAACGTGATATCATGTGGTGGAAGCAACCCCCGCGTACGACTGCCATATTTTCTTTTAGCAGTGAAAATAGAAAGCAGGTAGTTGATGGCCGGCGGGGATCCCCGTGAGACTGAGGGCAGAAAACCGCAGGCTGTGAACCAGATCTGTGTCCTTATTGGCTCTGGGGCATAAAAAAGGGTTTCCTGCCTTCAGTAAGCTCAGCTTTACTATTAGACCTTCCAGTAATCTGCCCTCATCTAGCGGGACTTACTGTGCTCTGATCTCAGAGATGACGAATGATGTGGGTACGCTGGACTGATATGGGATGCAGTGTTTTATCACTACAGTCACATAACAGTGAACACTCCAGCGCTACATTTTTTCGTTCGTTTGTTTGTGTGATGTCATGTCAGATATTTTATGGCAAATGGACCAAGGGAAAAAGCCCGTATGACTCAGAATCAAATCTCTTTCACATTAAAGGACGTCCACTTTCTTTCGAACGTTCTTTCGCTTACTTCAGAAAGTTCCATATCAGTTTTTATACCAAGTGTTTTATATAGATTTTTTATAAAAGAGAACATAAAAGAGGAATATTAAAATAAATACACATAGATAAAATAAGTAGTGATACATATTTCTGTGTTCTTGTTTAACTATTTTTAAAAGCTTAGTATTAACACTGTAGACAACATACAGTATCTGGTATAATAGTCAGTACTTCATTAAATAATTTTATATATATATATATATATATATATATATATATATATATATATATATATATATATATATATATATATATATATATATAAATAATATATAAAAGTTTAGGATCACTTTCATTTCATGCAATTTTCATGCAATTCACTAACAATACTGTCCATTTCACAATTAATGTAATAAAAATGTTTGTGTTAAAGTCAATTTTTTTATAGAGGCTTATTTTACATATAGTCTATTATCAGTAATTCTCAGTCCTCTGTCTAAATCTCCTGGTACGGCCACCAATCCAAGTTAAGGATGTTATTGGACTAATTGGTTGTTAGGACACTCTTGCTCAATTGTGATCACAGCTGAAGAACATTCTACTAATAAGTGAGTATAAAAGGGAACAACATTCTAGGTTAGTTTAGTATCTGAAGATCAGCAGTTGATGGTTTGCTGACCGACTCACAATGACCAGAAAGAAACAACTTTCTTTAGAGACCCGTCAGTCCATTGTTTTGTTAAGGAAGAAGATCCTCCATTAAAACAAGAACATTTCATTGTGGTTCAAACTTTTGAGTGGTAGTGTATATATGTGGTGTGTGTTTCATGGATGGATTAAAAGAAGTGGCCCAAGATGACTGGGGATAAACCTTGTGTGAATTGTCCAATAGAAATATTCCATTGATACATGTTTTTTTCTTAGGACAGCAACGAGATATATATTGTCTTGTGTGAAGTTATCACTTTGAAGATCTGCTGTTATAAATGTATAATCTATAAAATATCATGCCTTTAAATATTTGAAAGACTGAAAATCTTCATCTCTTTTTAGTGCAAAAGGCCAGACACTCCATATCATCTGAACCAGTATCACCAGAACCACATCTGACCGTCACGTCGACTGACTGTAAGTATGACTGTATCAGGATTCAGTATAAATTTAGTAAATTCCAGCTTTTCCAAGCGGGGAAATTTTAAAAAGTACTGAAATTAATTCTTTAAAACTATTTAATTGAGCTATTTAACTATAAGTTTTTATTCTTATTATTTAATCTAACATTTTGAGTTCCGATAATAGTGAGTTGAAACAACACTTATAGTTTGTGACACAAGAACTAATAAAATAACTGCAAATACAAAATCAGGCAAAATCACATAATCATATAATTAAATTTTTATCTTACAACAGTATATATTTAACAGTACACATATTTAACAGTACATATATTCGACAATACATATATTTAAGTGTATATATATATAACAGTACATATATTCAACAGTACACATATTTAACAGTACATATATTCAACAATACATATATTCAACTGTACATATATTTAAGTGTATATATATTTAACAGTACATATATTCGACAATACATATATTCAACTGTACATATATTTAAGTGTATATATATTTAACAGTACATATATTCGACAATACATATATTCAACTGTACATATATTTAAGTGTATATATATTTAACAGTACATATATTCGACAATACATATATTCAACTGTACATATATTTAAGTGTATATATATTCAACAGTACATATATTTAACAGTACATGTATTCAATAATACATATATTCAACTGTACATATATTTAACAGTATATATATTCAACAATACATATATTCGACAATACATATATTCAACTGTACATATATTTAAGTGTATATATATTTAACAGTACATATATTCAACTGTACACATATTTAACAGTACATATATTCAACAATACATATATTCAACTGTACATATATTTAACAGTATATATATTCAGCAATACATATATTCAACTGTACACATATTTAAGTGTATATATATTTAACAGTACATATATTCAACAATACATATATTCAACTGTACATATATTTAAGTGTATATATATTCAACAGTACATATATTCAACTTATATATATATATATATATATATAAAGCAGTACATAAGTTTAACAGTACATATATTTAACACTACATATGTTTGTCCTGACTAAAGACCATCTGAGTTGCTGTTTAGAGTGCAGTGTGTTTGTCTTGGTGCTCATATGATGTAAAATACAGAAATAAAAAGAGGGTAAACAGAAATGAGGTTTGTTCTGTATTTCTTAGAACGTTAAAGAACGAGCTGCGTTCTCTAATACAGAGCTGATACATTTCATTTCAGTTACTCACTTACATTTAATTCAGCAGCTGGACGGAGATCAGGCTAATTAAGTGGCATATCAGGAGTTTCTGAACCTTTACATGCTTTACACACTTTAGTTCTCACATCCTTTAGAGGTCAATACATATCTGGGCATCAAGATTATAGATCAGACATCAGGTTATAACTGATCGATTATAGCTACTGTTTCTGAGCAGTCAGTCTTAAGGTCTGTCAGGAGACGTTCCTTCAGGCCAATCATTGAGTGTAGTTTAAGTTTGAACTATGAGGATTAAACTTTGCAGTTGTTATTATTCTAATGTCTGTTATCATTTCTGTCCACCAGCTTTACTTCCAAAGACTCCATATATCAGACCTGACACCTTTGCTTATTCATCAGAAGGTAAGCAATTTTCTGATGTTCTGGTGTTAGTGCAACTATAGGTGTGTGTATATATATATGTTGCTGTCCAATGAAAAACAAGTGTCTCCAAAATGGCGACAAAGGAGAGGAGGACAAAAAAACCTCAGTCAGTGGAACCAGATTTTTTTAAAGCTATTTTGGAGCATTTCTATTGGTCCATTTATCATGAAATTGTCCCAAAATGTAAACGACAGCTGTTGCATTCATAGAAATTATCAAATTGAAATTGACAAAAATGGACCAAAATGTTTTTCATTGGACAGCTGCATATATATATTTAGACCTATAAACATAACCTTATTAAACATAATATAAACTTAACAATAAAGCTTATTTCATCCTCTCATATAGCTTCAACAGAATTTCACCACTTGAAAATAAATCTTTCTTTCAGGTCAAATTTGAGCAAACATGATTATAAAATGTACTAATTAATTAATTAATTAATTAATTAAAATAAATTCATACATTTAATCATTTGATCATCATCTCTACTATTAGCTAAACTGTGTTAAAAGTAAAGACATTTGTTTAACTGGGCACCAAGTAGAACTAACACCATATAACAACATTATTTACTAGTTACGTTGTGACAACTTTGTTCAGACGACGTAAAAAGCATCACTTTTTGACAACGTTGTGACAACATTATGAGTTTGCTGGGCAGCCACTGGACAACCAACCATCAAAATCCTAATAGTTATGGCCGCTTTAGCCTAAAATGAATATCAGACTGTCTGGGTATATGTGGGCTTAGCATTTGAGACATAAGATCAAAGCTGTTTTTATAGATAACCCAACTTTCTAACACTCAGTCTGCTGATCACATGTACCTAAACTTGTCTCATATCCAAAAGGATCAAACAGATTCAGAAACTGCCCACTGGCTTCTACTGTAGGTGGACTTAAAGTGTTCTTTCATGCCAAAGCTGGTTCTTCAAGGGTTCTTCGGTTAAGTTCATGCTTCTTTTTAGAACCACCAGTGAACTGTTTCAAGTTTAAATGCTTCTCTGCACAGTGAACTGGCTCTTGAGATTGATAGGAATGTGTTATGTTGTTTGCGATTCGCTGGCCTTACACCAAACCATTTTCTAGTTCCAATGTCGGAATCAAATCTTGAGAGTCTCGGTAGAGTTGAGTTGAGTCGCGTTGAGTCCATCATTTAATGTGAGGTGGTCGAGACTGCTGGTCGTCCTAGCAAATAGTGACGTAAACATTGCCGACAACCAAAGGAGTCAAAAGTATTCACGTTCATTACTCTGGTAGAAGTATAGATACAGAAGCATTGGCATATATATAGAGGCATATCTGTGTACTACTTCTTAATCTATCTATCTATCTATCTATCTATCTATCTATCTATCTATCTATCTATCTATCTATCTATCTATCTATCTATCTACAGCTAACTGTACATTGAGCTGAATATACTGGCTTCAATCATATAAATGGGAAATGATCTCAAGAGGAATCTAGTAGCTTTACAAAATCAAAGCCTGTGACTAGTGTTTAGATGTGAGAGGGAGTCAGACTTTAGTCTATTAAAAGTCTTTCAAATCTGACCTCAAAGACACAACCCTTTAGTGGCCACAGCTGGTGAAACTGATCCCCAAGCTGATTTTTGGACAGATAAGGAGATTCTTTGGCTCTTGTTAACAACTTAAGGACTCATGGACGTGAGGTGGAAGTGTGTCACTTGGCTTGTCTCGGCAGGTTTCAGTTTCCGCCCAGTGCTTGTCTTTGTTGAGCTGTGTGACTGTATTTTTCCTACTCTGCTGTTTTCCAGTGTGCGAGGGCAAAGCTGAGATTCTGAGGGACGTGCTGAGACAGAGATACGCTGAGCTAAGCGCGATGACGGAGATGAAGAGTGGGTTTGCACTCCAACACACGCTCCTCTGCAGGTACGACCCTTTCATCTCTGCAGGGTGAAGGTGGGCGGGGTGATATATATATATGTGATGTTCATTTTGATGCCCTGCATGTTGACGGAAGTGGTTTGGTGCTGAGGCGAGAGCTGAGCGGTGGGTTTTTTCTTCAGCTGTATGGGCGAACGCTTGTGCGTCTCTGTGATCTCCCTCAGAAGACTTTCAACACCCGTGTGGTTACAAAACAAGCACAAACAAGAGAGAAGAAGCTCATTCCTTCCATTATGCAGTAGATTATTTAAAGGAATATTCCAGCGTTTCTCAATCTTATCTCAGTCAGACCTGTACCACCGTCTCCCACAGACTAGGTTTCTCACTGTACTTGTGAAGACCAGGACAGCTGAGGACTTATAAGGGAGAACATTAGTTGCAGAATTTTATTAAACGTTTAAAATAAGTGATTATATACTGAGTTTTTTCCTAAAGGGTGCAAACGGTCCAATTAAAAAAACAAGCATCTCAAAATTGGATCACTTGCAGTGTTGGTCCATGTAACCAGAATGTTTTTATAAGCTATTATGGATCATTTCTATTGGTCCATGTTGGTAAACGACAGCTGTATATATATTTTTGAAGCATTTCTATTGGTCCATATTGGTAAACGACAGCTGTGTATATATATATTTTGGATCATTTCTATTGGTCCATGTTGGTAAATGACAGCTGTATATATATTTTTTGGAGCATTTTTATTGGTCCATATTGATAAACAACAGCTATATATATATTTTTGAAGCATTTCTATTGGTCCATATTGGTAAACGACAGCTGTATATATATTTTTGAAGCATTTCTATTGGTCCATATTGGTAAACGACAGCTGTGTATATATATATTTTGGAGCATTTCTATTGGTCCATGTTGGTAAATGACAGCTGTATATATATTTTTTGGAGCATTTTTATTGGTCCATATTGATAAACGACAGCTATATATATATTTTTGAAGCATTTCTATTGGTCCATATTGGTAAACGACAGCTGTATATATATTTTTGGAGCATTTTTATTGATCCATATTGGTAAACGACAGCTGTATATATATTTTTTGGAGTATTTCTATTGGTCCATATTGGTAAACGACAGCTGTATATATATTTTTGGAGCATTTTTATTTATCCATATTGGTAAACGACAGCTGTATATATATTTTTGAAGCATTTCTATTAGTCCATATTGGTAAACAACAGCTGTATATATATTCTTTGGAGTATTTCTATTGGTCCATATTGGTAAACGACAGCTGTATATATATTCTTTGGAGTATTTCTATTGGTCCATATTGGTAAACGTTATGTGTTTGCTGGGCAGCCAGTGGACAGCCAACTATTAAAATCTTAATAGTTGTGGCTGTTTTGGCTTAAAATATATATTAGGTTAGTTTTAAGACATGCGATCAAAGCTGTTTTTATAGATTAACCAACTTTCTAACACTCAGTCAACCAATCACATGTATCTAAACGTGTCTGATATCCAAAAGTGATCGAACAGATTCAGAAACTGCCCACTGGCTTCTACTGTAGATGGACTAAAAGTGTTCTTTCACTGCCAAAGCTGGTTCTTTAAGGGTTCTTCAGTGAAGTTAATGCTTCTTTTTAGAACCACCAGTGAACCGTTTCATGAACTAGCTCTTGAGATCAATGGGAATGTGTTATATGGTTCTATATAGCACCAAAATAGGTCCTTCAGCTGTTACAAATTTGACATTCGAACAATGGTAGAACCTATTTTGATGCTTTATAGAACTTTTTTCAAACAGGCTGTACATAGAAACATATCATCACTGTCCAAAGAAAAATTAGTACCTCAAAAATGGCAACTTTACAGGAGAGGACAAAAGTGGTCTTTACTTGTAATGTAAGTCAGTGGAACCAGAATGTTTTCTTTGGACAGCAGTGACATACAACACATTCTGCGTCTACCTGAAGAACAGTTCCTTATAGAACCACTATCTTTACTGAAGAACAGTGGAAGAACCAACTTTCTTAATAGTGTATTTATATGGTAACGTCAAAAGTAGCGTCTGTTGTAATATAAAGTGGTTGGATAATAACTTTATAAAATCTACATCTCCTTAAAAACCCAATTCACTGATAACCTACTAAGATGCGATGTGAACTCAGGCTTTTGAATGATCCACCTGTCAGCTGTCCAGTCAGTATGAGAGGAATGGAAATATATAGAAATAATGAGCTGAAGTTTGCTGAATACAAGTCGTCTGGCCTTTTGGAAATGTGTGATCTGGGCTTTTTTTTGCTGAAGCATAACATCAGTCATGAGCATGACCCATCAGCACCTGAGCAAGAATACCAAAAAAGGAGAAATGGAGTGCTTTAGCAGCGTATGAGTCAAAGCCCACATCGAAATGTTGCTGATATCTATCTCTGAAGCAGAGTCACATGTTCAACACGCTTGCTCTCCCAGTAAACAAGTGAAATGTGAGCCCATTCTTGCTGAATAAGCTTTTCCAAAAACAGAAGTATGCTTGAAGGCTATGTTGTTATTTTCACTGAAAGCATTGAAACTGAAAAGCATTGTCAATGAAAAGCACTGAAATGACCTTTGAAGTCATGTGCCGTTCTGTGATCAGCAACATGCCCATGTGTAGAACTCTAAACAGGTGTATTTAATAAAATAATTCGGTTTACAGTCATTGCTATGGCAGCTTTTTGGAAACTAAAATGTCGATATGATATGTACAATATATCTCTAAAATCAAAAATATCGCAAAATTTTATTTACTACTGCCAAAGCAACTTTATTACCATGCTTGACACAGGTGGCATCCAGGTGAGGTTGCCAGTCTTGTAATATCAGTTCACTGCAGCGTTAGGTTACATGTAGCCATGCTCGTTTTTAAATTCATTAAAGCTACACTATGTAGGCTTTGGGGAATTGGCAACCTCTCTGGTGGAAGTGTGTAACTGCACACAACATGTGGTAAAGTATTTTGTAACATGGGATGTGTCTGATTGATAGCCTGCCTCTTTTACCTCTCTGTGATTACAAGCTGCCTCTTAGTTAATGGCCATGCTTTAAGGTCTGGTGGGTCGGACTGGGTTCCATGAGCTTCATCGCTGCAGCACCATACATCTAGATAGATAGATAGATAGATAGATAGATAGATAGATAGATAGATAGATAGATAGATAGATAGATACTTTATTGATCAACCAGTAGCTTATACACAACACTGGAATACAATACAGTACAATACAATATAATACAGTACAGTACAATACAACACAATAAAATACAATACAACAAAATGTAATACAATACAGTACAACACAATATAATACAGTACAATCAATATAATACAATACAGTACAATACAACAAAATATAATACAATAATGTACAGTACAATACAATACAATACAATACAATACAATGCAATACAATACAGTACAATACAGTACAATACAACAAAATATAATACAATACAATACAATGCAATATAATACAATACAATACAGTACAATACAACAAAATATAATACAACACAGTACAATACAACACAATATAATACAATACAATACAACAAAGTACAATACAATACAATACAGTACACTATACTACAATACAGTACAATACAATATAATTCAATGCAATAAAATGAAATATAATACAACAAAGTACAGTACAATATAATACAGTACAGTACAATATAATACAGGACAGTACAGTACAATACAATACAGTACAGTACAATATAATACAGTACAGTACAATATAATACAGTACAGTACAGTACAATATGATACAGTACAGTACAATATAATACAGTACAGTACAATATAATACAGGAGAGTACAGTACAATATAATACAGGACAGTACAATATAATACAGTACAGTACAATATAATACAGGACAGTACAGTACAATATAATACAGTACAGTACAATATGATACAGTACAGTACAATATCATACAGTACAGTACAGTACAAAATAATACAGTACAGTACAGTACAATATAATACAGTACAGTACAATATAATACAGTACAGTACAATATAATACAGGACAGTACAATATAATACAGTACAGTACAATATAATACAGTACAGTACAGTACAATATAATACAGTACAGTACAATATAATACAGTACAGTACAATATAATACAGTACAGTTGAGTCCACAGTGTGAAACTGCATGATGTGTTATTGCCTAACTAAGTTTCTGTTACTGGGATTATGCTGGGCTACCTGTTTTCCTGTGAAACACGATTGGACTGTATATCTTGATACAGTTACGGTTGAGTAACAGACTTCATGTGTATTTTAACTCGAGCGTTCACCTCCCTAAATCTTCTGTCTCCAAGCTGGTAATAAGTAACACGTACAGGCGAACAGAGTAAATAGGTTTGTCATACAGTTCTGGCCATCTCTGCTCTGACTCATCCACCGAAACGTTTCCTCACAGCTGATTATGTTGCACTGTTTCCTTTCTTCCAGCGAAAAGCCGTGTGATCTCCACTCCATCCTTCCAGGGAAGAGAGAAACCGTACTCCTGGAAGGGAAACAGGGGAGCGGAAAGTCAACTCTAGCCGAAAAGCTGGCCTTTTCTTGGGCTAACGGGTCCACAGCTGACCCCGTTGACCTCAGCAGTACCCAGCTGGTGGTTTTACTGGACTTTGAGGGAGCGGAAGGAGATTTTTACCAAGTTGCAACGTCAAACATTCCAAGTGAAGCTAAACTGGAGGCAGCTGACGTCCAGCAGATCCTCCTGGCGGACACAGACAGTCTGCTCATCCTGGACGGCTATAAAGAAGGGAACAGCGAGCTGGACGAGTCTCTTATTGAGTTCCTAAAGAACCGAAACGCCTGCCGGGTGCTGATCACGGCCCGGCCGGGTCAGCACGGCGTTCTGATGGACTCTGTCACAAAGACCCTGCAGCTTCAGAGATAGCGAGCAGACACCTGGACCTTCAGTGGACGTTTCTGAAACAGTGGACATGAATATTACATTAAAGGAGGTACCACACGTGGAAACAGCAGAACCCTTTGAATTAACCCTTTGATGCACAAGCTACCACGAGTCATTACGGTTGTATATCTATTTTGTTATCAACAACGTTCCAGCTCCAGATTGTTCGGTCTGATTGAGTGAATTGGGGCTTGCATGCAGCTTTGTGATCGGCTGCACGGATTCCGAAAAATTACGGATTTTTTCCATAATTTTTTTCGTAATTTTTTTAACGGATTTTTTCCGTAATTTTTCTATTGGGAATGAATAGGATGGAAAAGTGCACACTAGCCTACTGAATTTCCGCTCCACTGACAGACACCGTTTCTCATACACTGACTCAGGGCAGACCCCCGACCATGACTGCGGCGTTGGTTCGACCTGCACTCGTCTGATTTTCCATTTTTTCTATACCTCTTTTTCCCCCATAGAGTCACATTCATTTTCAGTCACACTCAAAACTCATGGTTTCATTTAATCTACAGCCTCCAAACTGCCTGTACTCACTCAGAGTAGACCTCCAACCTCTAATACACAAACACACTGACCTGCACTCCTCTATTTATCGTTTATTCATCCCTAGTTCCTCCCATAGGGTCCCATTCATTCTCAACCAAACCCAAACATTTTGGTTTTGTTAAACCTGCAGCCTCCAAACTGGCTGTACTCACTCAGAGTAGACCCCCAACCTCTAATACATAGACATACTGACCCGCACTCCTCTATTTGTTGTTTATTCATCCCTAGTTTCTCCTATAGGGTCCCATTCATTCTCAACCAAACCCAAACATTTTGGTTTCGTTAAACCTGCAGCCTCCAAACTGGCTGTACTCACTCAGAGTAGACCCCCAACCTCTAATACATACACATACTGACCCGCACTCATCTATTTATCGTTTATTCATCCCTAGTTCCTCCCATAGGGTCCCATTCATTATCAACCAAACCCAAACATTTTGGTTTCGTTAAACCTGCAGCCTCTAAACTGCCTGTATGGGTTAATAGAAACAAGTCAGTTGAAGAATTCATGGAAGCTTGAATGATAAAATCAATTTGTTTCAAAGACATAGAAGATAAAATCTCAGTCGGGTAACTTTTGACTCCAGTTGGGCATCAAAGGGTTAAAAAAAATCGATGCAATTTTTTTCTCCGCTGCATCTTCATGATCAGCTGAATGTATTAGCTTTTTTAAAAATGTCCTTTTGTTTCATTTCCTGTTACACAGCACTGCATCAGCCACTTCCACCCAGTACACACACACACACACACACACACACACACACACAAAGCAGGTTAGTCAGTCTGGTTACTGTTTATTGCACAAATGATCCAATAAAATGAAATAAATGTCAGATGCATCTGAGCTGAAGACTTAATGATTTCCATATAACTTCAGTACTGAACGTCTGAAGTCCAGACATTGAACCTTCGGCCTACTCAAACAGAGCATTTCCTCTTTTCTCTCTCCGGCTGCTGAAACACTGCCAGGACTAAAGGACTCCGAGTCAAAGTCTAACAGCGACGTTTGTATTGATGTGTTTTGGTTCAGGACTATTAAACTGTTGTGTTTATGAAATGTCTCTGTATGTGTGTTTACTTTATGAACTGTTTGTACTATTTAATGTGTTGAAGTGCTGAAATGTGCTGAGAGGTGTGACGAGTGTGATGTATAAACAGGATAAATATATTCACACTTGTGGTATTTGTGGTTCAGTGATGAAAACATTAAAATGATGTTTTTAAAAGTGTATTTCAGTTCATTAATTATTTACTAACCGCTGTGAATTATTCAGAATCCACAATTAATTATTCTGCATCGCTTTATTCTGTATCTGCTAAGTTCTAATTTTTCAGTATCTACTAAAATAATTCAGTATCTACTGTGAATTATTCTGTTTCTATTAATTCTTTAGTAACTGTTATTAAATTATTTAATGTCTACTATGACTTTTTCAGCATTTCTTAGGAATTATTTAGTATTTACTACAAATTATTCAGTATCTGCTAAAAAAATGTCTGTTTGTCTGTCTTGTTTACATTTCCCCGTCAGTGCCATGTGGGTTCTGTTTATGTTTTGTCTTGTGTTCCTTGTCTCTCATGTTCCTTGTCCCTCATGTCCACGCCCCTCTCGTTTACCAGGTGTGTCTTGTTCAGTGTCTTCCTCTGTTCCCTACATATACCTCTCACACCCACACCACAGGGTCTGGTATTGTTTGTACCTCAGTACGTTCAGACCAAGCCGCTTTGTTGTGCTATGCTATGCTATGCTATACTCTACTCAGCCATACTCAGCCAAGCCTCTCAGCTAAGCTAAGCCGAGCGTAGCTATGCTAGGCTAAGCTAAGGTAAGCTGAGCTTAGCCAAACCAAGTCAGGCTAAGATGGGCTAAGCTAAACCAAGCTAGGCCAAGCTGAGTTAAACTAAACTAAGCCAAGCCAAGGTAGGCGAATCCAATCCAAGTCCGGTGAAGTTCTGCCAAGTCAAGGCTAACCAAGACCGTCAAGTCCAGCTATACCCGCTACAGACCCAGCCAGGTCCAGTCAAACCATCGGTTCTCTATCCACGCCAAGTCAAGTTATACCCATGCACAGTATTCCAAACCACTTCTACCCGACCAAACTGCTTTCACTGTCAGCCAGTTGGGCCACGCCGAGCCCGCCTGAACAGGGGGTTCTACAGGCGGTTCTATATCTCATTGACACGAGCTTACTAACTCATTTACATTTACATTTACATTTACAGCATTTAGCAGACGCTCTTATCCAGAGCGAATTACAAAAGTGCTTAGTGTTCGGTCAGAGTATGAATCTCTATCTAGTACAAACAGGTTTAAATTCAAACTATTCTTATACTCAAACACCTAGCAAGACTGGAACACCTACAGAGAAGAGAATAAATACAAGACTACATACAGTATCAGTGCAATACTTATCCAGAGTTCCTAGAAGATCAAGTGCAGTTATGGTTCATACCAATGCTTCAGGAGATCAGTGCTTATAAGTGCTTCACTAGGAGACGGTGGTCTTCAGTCTGAGTTTGAATACCGTGAGAGAGTTCGCTGTTTGGACAGCCAGTGGAAGTTCGTTCCACCATCTGGGCTCCAGGACAGAGAAGCGTCTCGTTGCGTGTCTTCCATGAATCTTGAGTGATGGCGGCTCAAGCCGAGCCATACTTGAAGCGCGAAGGGCTCGAGGTGCGGTTCGACTTTTGACCATTGCCATAAGGTCAGGAGGAGCTGGTCCATTCTTAGCTTTGTAGGCACCAGAACTTTAAACTGAATGTGAGCAGCTACAGGAAGCCAGTGAAGGGAGTGCAGCAGTGGAGTGACATGAGTGTACCTGGGAAGATTGAAGACGAGCCTTGCGGCTGCATTCTGGATCAGTTGAAGACTGTTTGGAAAAGTGTTGATGGAATGGGATCCAGTGGGCAGGTGGTCGTTGGGGTTTCTGCTGTATCTCTGCTCTTACAGGAAGTTATCTCCTGCAACTAAGCTCTACAGGGGGAGCTACTCTAACCAGACCAAGCCAGGCAGTTCCTTGTCTCGTCACACTTATGCTCATTAACTCTACCCTTCGTTAGGGTTTCTGCTCTATCACTATCACCCTGCTCAAACTACTCGCTTGGATACCTTCACCAGACTCCCCTGGTCTTCTGGCTTTGATGCCCCCGCCCAGCCCAGTAACATTGCTTTTTTGCATTTAACTGTTGTTCTCAATAAAACAGTCTGCTTATGGATCTTACCTTTGCCTCTGAGCCTTGTGCATTGCTACACTATTATAAAAAATTTAGTAGCTACTAATGATTATTCAAGTTATTATCAATTGTTTAGTAAGTATTATGAATTATCCAGTAACTATTATAAATGATTCCATATATTATTATTTATTCAGTTAGTTTTATGTATTATTCAGTATCTACTATGAATTATAGAGCAAATGCAATAATTCAGTAAATGTGTGAAGATCAGGAGTTTAGAGCCACACAGAGAGCCTCAGAGCTGAAGGGGTTAAAGGAGCGCTGCTGTAATATCGCACCAACTTTCACTTTCTGTTTTGCTCAGCACATCTGCAGAGACACTTCCAAGAAATGTGTTCATGTTTACCAGACACGCCTGAGGGGCAATGTGTTCCCTGCAGAGGTCAGAAGGTCCAGTTCAGCTCAGACGGTCAGCTACATATTCAGCACATAATAATAATGTTTCCTGCAACTAAATGTGTGGAGCTCTGTGACCTACAGCAGGAAACCACAGCACATCCGCACAGGCTGTGTTCAGACGAGCTGAGGGTTTGTGTGTGGGGGGAGGAGAACATCATCACCAAGAAATGCAGTAGAACCCAGTAAACATCCCCACAGCACTCGTATCTGATTAAACTTATTCATGTGTTTTTATTATTATTATTAATGTTATTATTATTATGAGCTGTAGATCCTCTTCAGCAGAAACGTTTCTCTGAGCTGCAGACAAAACCTGGACAACATTAAGAAGGAATTCTGGATTTTGTTCCTCCTTTCAGTTTCAGTATTTTTGAGACGTCTTGCTTGCACAGCTCTCTTCAGGTCAGCATCTCATCAGGGTTCAGGAATCTGACTCAGACCTGAAACAGACCTTCTTCTGTTTCTGTGGTTCTTTATTTAATTCTTCTGACGTCTCTTCAGTTTGAGCTCATGGACTGCAGCCTTTACACGTTCCTGTGAAATGATTTGATACAATGTCAGTAGAAGTATAATTTAAATTTAATAAACCTTTATAAAACACAAGAAAAGGAGATTTTAATATTTAAATGATCTAATTAGTTCTATAAACTACTACAGGAGTTCTCAATTAACGCCTACGGACTTCCAGACTCGTTCCCCGTAGCGAGTTTGATCCCCAGCTCTTGATCACCCTCGGTGAGGGAGCTCTCTCTCTGTTTGAGGCACCCACCGGAGGAGCTCTGAGACCACAGCGAGGAGGTATTATCACTGTTCAAACTGTCCACACAGGGCTGGTTCCTCTCTCTCCTCTCTGCAGGACACGAGGTACTGCTCTGGTTCCCCTTGCACAGCCTGGAGACCCAGTGGAGATCCAGTGAGGGAACGAGTCTACATCCACGGTCCTGTATTCCATCCAGCCTGCTCCCAGGACTGGCATCTCAGCCTGCTCCAGGCCCACTGCTCTCATAACTCCTGGACTCCTCGTGCTAGTGAGCCTCTGGACTGTTTTTGTTTATTATTATTGACTGCTATGATTGAATAAACCTTGCAAATATATCATATAACACCTCTTGAGTCTGAATCCTTACACCCACATTTGAACTAAACTAATAAAACAAAAACAAAGCCTGGTTGCTGACAAACGTGGTCTTCTCAAGTGAGGTTAGTGTGGACCACGAACAACTTTCAGAATGGATCTTACCTTTACCTCAGAGCCTTGTGCATCATTACACTATTATAAAATTATTTAGTAGCTACTACGGATTATTTAAACTGTTATGAATTGCTTCAGTAGCTACTATTAATTATTTAGTAAGTATTTATACATTATTTAGTATCTATTATTATTTATTTCAGTTAGTATTATGAGTCTTTCAGTATCTATTACAGAGCAACTGCTATACTCCTGTAAATGTTGTGACACTGTGCAGGTCTGGTTATGAGTGAAGTTTGGACCCACACAGAGACCCTCAGAGCTGAAGGGGTTAAAGGAGCGCTGCTGTAATATGGGTTCACAAAGAGACACAGATGCTCTACCAGCGTCCCCTTCTCTGACGCACCGTGTTGGAGAAGCAGCATTAAGAAGAGCATGGTTGCTGACAAACGTGGTCTTCTCGAGCGAGGTTAGTGTGGGACCATGAACAACTTTCAGAAGACCTCAGACGTGCTGCAGAGCATGAAGCTGGAAAAGCCTACAAAAGCACTGCTAAAGGTCAGCGTGTGCATCAAGTTTCCACAGCCAAGTTTCAAGTTTATTTGTCATTTGCACATCATGTCAGGACATAACATGCATTGAAATGCTTTGGGTGAGGCTCAGATAAAACTCTACAGCAGGGCAGCATTATAAATGTAAAACAGTACAAACATACAATAAATAGACAATATTAAAGTAAAAATAAGCTAAAAAATATACATATAATTATAACTGAAATATATAAAGGACTATACAATACACAAGATATATACATAGGATATACAGGGGGACATCTGTGAAAAATGTTGCATAGGCAGGTTCTAAGTAGATATATCTATATCTATTTAAAGTGACTTCAGTCCACGCTTAGACAGGGTATGGGAGTGGATGTTCTTAGGTCACTCCGAGAGCACAGTGGGCTCCTGAAAGAATGATCAAAAAATAATAATTATCAACCCAATTGATGATAGACTTCATTTCATGCAGCAGAAATATCTACGAATGATGTCCTGTCTTGTAATTCCACGTTGCTTTTTGTTTGTTTGTTTGTTTGTTTGTTTTTTTGTTTGTTTGTTTGTTTGTGTTTGTGTAGTACGAACTGAAGCCCCTGCTCTAAAAGTTACGGTTCACCACTTTAAGCAAGTAAGCTTTCCTGAAAAACTAGACCTGCAATCAGCTCTGCTCTGTAAACAGACTTTAGTTGACATTCCTGCTGCACAGCAATATTAATCAACTTTGACTGTCTTGCTAGTCTTTATAGGGCCCGTGTCCTACATTTGTCTTGCATTTGTCTCCTTAACATCCACTTATAACATGTTTTGTTGTTTTTTTACGTACCAAACAGGACAACAGTTTATTTATATGACCATGTTTAAACCCTTCTGTATCTGAAACAGGCTGTGTTTGTTACTGTGCCTTTAAGAGTGGGCTATGATAAAAGAGCTCCGTTCTGATTGGCTAAAACACTCCTTAGAACTTCAGTATGAGTGGAATCAGTATAGGTGGATTTATGTAAATGAGCTGATTCCTGTGACACACACACACGTGTATATATATATATATATATATATATATATATATATATATATATATATATATATATATATATATATATATATATATATATATATATCCCATTCTTAATCCAGAGGGTTATAATATGATGTCGGCCCAACCTTTGCAGCTATAACAGCTTCAGCTCTTCTGGGAAGTCTCTCCACACGGTTTAGGAGAGTGTTTATGGGAATGTTTGATCGTTCTTCCAGAAGAACATTAGTGAGATCAGACACGGATGTTGGACTAGAAGGTCTGGCTCACAGTCTCCGCTCTAATTCATCCCAAAGGTGTTCTATCAGGTTGAGGTCAGGACTCTGTGCAGGCCAGTCAAGTTCTTCCACACCAAACTCACTTCTTCATGTCTTTATGGAGCTGCTTTTGTCCTTGCTTAGTGCACAGTCATGTTGGAACAGGAAGTGGCAGCGTGCTTTACACCACTGCATCCAACGCTTTGCATTGAGCTTGGTGATGTAAGGCTTGAATGAGGCTGCTCGACCATGGAAGTCCATTCCATGAAACTCTCTACGCTCTGTTCTTGAGATGATCTGTACAGGAGATCTGGGCGTGAACACTGGTGGTCAGTAAGAGTGAGTATTGTAGTGTGTAAGGGTGATCTGGGGTGAACACTGGTGGCCAGTAGGAGTGAGTATTGTAGTGTGTAATGGTGATCTGGGGTGAACACTGGTGGTCAGTAGGAGTGAGTATTGTAGTGTGTAAGGGTGATCTGGGGGTGAACACTGGTGGTCAATAGGAGTGAGTATTGTAGTGTGTAAGGGTGATCTGGGGGTGAACACTGGTGATAGATTTAAAAACGTACGTTACGGTAAGTAAACAGTGTAACATTAATGACGAGAGGGGCTGAGTTGAGTGTGTGGTGCTGGTTGATCCACAGGACAGTAAAAGAAAACCAAACCACAGACGTTGAGGAGCTCCTCGGTATGGAGGTCCACCAACCGCCAACACACCAGTTGTAGCTCAACACTTTAGTATGTGGTGGTTTGTTTTCTTGGTGGTTCTTAATCTGCTGCTCGATAGCAGCTCAACTTTCAGTTCAGCTCAAACCTCTCTTCATCACATCAGCACCACCTCCAACATCTACTGTAACATCTCACCCTCCATCTCCTACACTCTGTTCCTTACCTCCCTCTCCTCCACTCTGTTCTTCACCTCCATCTCCTACACTCTGTTCTTCACCTCCATCTCCTACACTCTGTTCCTCACCTCCATCTCCTACACTCTGTTCCTTACCCACTGCCTCCATCTCTCCCACTCTGTTCGTCACTTCCGTCTCCTCCACTATGTTTCTTCACCTCCATCTCCTACACTCTGTTCCTTACCCACTGCTTCCATCTCCTCCACTCTGTTCCTCACCTCTATCTTCTCCACTCTGTTCCTCACCTCCATCTCCTCCACTCTGTTCCTCACCTCCATCTCCTCCACTCTCTTCCTCACCTCCATCTCCTCCACTCTGTTCCTCACCTCCATCTCCTACACTCTGTTCTTCACCTCCATCTCCTCCACTCTGTTCCTCACCTCCATCTCCTCCACTCTGTTCCAACCTCTATCTCCTCCACTGTTCCTCACCTCAATCTCCTCCACTCTGTTCCTCACCTCCATCTCCTCCACTCTGTTCCTCACCTCCATCTCCTCCACTCTGTTCCTCACCTCCATCTCTTCCACTCTGTTCCTCAACTCCATCTCCTCCACTCTGTTCCTTACCTCAATCTCCTCCACTCTGTTCCTCACCTCCATTTCCTCCACTGTTCTTCGCCTCCATCTCCTCCACTCTGTTCTTCACCTCCATCTCCTCCACTCTGTTCTTCACCACCATTTCCTCCATTCTGTTACTCACCTCTATCTCCTCCACTCTGTTCTTCACCTCTATCTCCTCCACTCTGTTCTTCACCTCCATCTCCTCCACTGTTCCTCACCTCAATCTCCTCCACTCTGTTCCTCGCCTCCATCTCTTCCACTCTGTTCTTCACCTCCATTTCCTCCACTTTGTTCTTCACCTCCATCTCCTCCACTCTGTTCTTCACCTCCATCTCCTCCACTCTGCTCTGCACGCACTGTCTTCATCTGGATTTCTAATGTTGTTAGAATGACTGAAGTGAAAACAACTTATACAAAACAAGCAGTTCTTGCAGCTTGCTTTACAAACATTGACTGTATGGACTGGACAGTGAACGTTGTGTTTTGAAAATGGAATCATCTTTACATGGTACTTGGGAGGGAATTCAGGTTTTCCATGATACGGAACTGCCATGCAAACACTACAACCTAACGTGAACTACACATGCAAAGTAATGCTAATAATGTGTTCATGTATAAATGATTAAGCCACTTCTCTTAATGTTGTTCATGCATTTTCCAACTTTTCCTCTCCAACCCGTCCTCCATTCCAGGCGGATGTACCTTTGCTATAGTAGAACTTGTACCTATAGTCCCGTCACTCCAATACAGCTACAATTACCAGCTTCCACTCATGTCCGTCTTCTTAGAACCCGAGTTATTCCCAGCTACTGCTGTGGAGACTTTCTTTTACACTGAGGCCTCAGCATCATTTACAAGCAAAATGCAAATCTGATGCTGGGTAAATGTGATGTATCGGTAACATTAGCACCGCAGCAGACTTGCCTGTGCTTGCAGGAGAAAGTGGAAAGTTCCAGTTCCCCTTTAAACCCTCCTGCTATACCAAGAAACCATAAGCTGTTTGAACAAGAGGGAGAGGCTACAATGGAGAGGAACTGAATCACTGACTCTATATATGACATACCGGCAATCAGGAAACACGTCCACCCCATGAAAAGTTTGGGCTTGTTCAGCATCAAATGACCAGACCCCAAAGCAGACCAGAAGATACTACGCAAAGTCTTCAAGAAGCCCAACATTTTACATCACAGAAGCTGCTGGAAGCTCTTGCCACTATAAATGTTAAAGTCCAGGTATCTACCATTAGAACCAGCCTGCACACATTTGACCTACATGGAAGATCATTAGCCAAGACTAAAGTTTGCTAATCAATATTCTGGCACTTAAAACGTGCTATAGAGGAAGTCATAGATATGATCATGTCTGCTGGAAACCAAAGAACCTCCTGCTATCTGTGAAGCATGGTGGCGGAAGCATTATGGCATTGCTGGGCAATTTAGTAATACCAGAAAGTGCTTGAAGAGCGTGTGAGACCATTTCTCAAAAAGTTGAAGGACTTTCCAACAGGATAATGATCCCAAACACACAAGAAAATCCACAGAGGAGTGGCTCAGAAGGAAGAAATGGAGGGTTGGGGGATGACTTGTTGGGTGTGGAATGTCCAGATCTGAATTCCATTCAAGAAGCTAATCAAACCTGGCACCGTTTAAATTATTCTGGATGAAGGAGTGGACAAATATTCCCTTCAGTAGACGTCGGTAGCCAATATCATTTACTGACGCCAAGGATGTGTTTACATCTCAGGTGTTTTTCTTCAATAAATAAATGATTAAATAAATGACTGCAGTCATATTTTCTTTCTTTCTTTGTTTTATTATAGAATGTTTAGTCATAAAATCTGTTTAGCTGACCATCAAATACTTGTATGCTCGCATATGTGATATGGTACATGACTATACGGATATATAGCCTCATTGGTTGCAACATGCAGACACTGTTGCTAGATTACATGTTTCCTGAGCTCAAGTCTTGTCAATAAGTGTATGTTCACCAGTAACAACAGCAGATCTGATTAGAACAGATGTAGATAATCATACATACAATACAAAGTATCATGAATATGTTATTGTGAGAGAAGTAGATCAGATCTTGATCCATTTTGAAGAACAAAGTTAGGTTCCAGATTTCTCCTGGACGCCCCAGACATTGTATGAATGTGTTCAGTTCCTTCAGCAGCAAATCTTGATTTATCTTAATGAAGTACTGAGCAGTCAAAGCAGGTATTAGATGAGAACTGATAATAATACTGGGTTGTTTAGGAGAAGCTTGGAAAGAGTTAAATAAACACACTGACGTATGGAAAAGCACTACTTACTCTATTAATACTGATTAATATTTAATAATAAAGTGTTTACTGAGTAAATAAAAGCTTCCTGTCTGGAAAAAAATGCTTTTTATATATAATAATGCCTCCAAGTGCCTCAAACTTTGGATTAGTGTTGTAAATTTTATTTTTAAATTTCTCAGTTTTAATATTTGATATGCATTATTTTCAGTTACATATGTGGTTTAAATGATTGTGCACATTATTGCAGCCTGTTTTGATTCACATACTATATAGTGTCCCAACTTTATTGGATACAGTTTGGAAATTTTGTAATGAAGCAAAAACTAATTTCACAGCTTTTGTAATGACATCATGTCTAACTGGATAGAACAATGTGGATAACCATTAGTCAATGTTTAAACAAATCATCAGCCCAATCCAGAACTAAATTAACTGGTGTGTGTTTATGGGACTTTCTGCAGCCTAGCAGAACAATGGAGGTTTTGAGTCAGGTACTCTGGAAAGGTGAGTCAGCAGGTAAGGGCTGTAAACAGCAGAACTAAAACAACAGCTTCTTTTGATGAATGTGATATCCAAACAAACCTGGAATGCTAAACAGATCTAGATTCTTTTCTTGAGGACTGAACTAACAACATCTCTTCTTTAACCCCACTCAGGCCCTCCAATGAAAGCTGTAGACCACATAAAGTAAGAAGTAGAGGAAGTTTGTGAATTCTGACACGTCCCCCCCAGGAAGGCTTGTTCAGCATGTTTGGTTTTACAGATATTTAGTCTGACGGATATATATATATATATAGGGAATATATATATATATATATATATATATATATACCAAATTGGTCAGTTTTACTGTCATTTAAAAATTGGTATGGGGCTGAATTATAACTGCCTGGTCCCCTCTGTACATAAACAGTGGGACCACCAATCACCAACATTCTGCAGAGTCATCACAGTCCTTATAGGGGGAGACACAGGGAGACCCCTCACGCTCCAACACAGATTGAATAGACATGTTTGAATAATTTATTTGCCTAAATTTTTTTAATTGTTTAGATGTTGATTGTCAAACTGTAAGTAGATAAAGTAAAATTATATATATTTATATATATATGTGTGTGTGTGTTAAGAATATTTTAGGACCTTTGAGAGGGCGTAGAGGGCCATGACGGTTCCCCAATATATATATCACTCCTCCAAATGTGTCAAACAGAAATCAAGTGCACCTGATCAGGTGATATTGATTAAGATGCCATTAGAGAACTTCTTGGAGGAACCTGTCTGATTTAAACCTCATAGATCTGGTCTGGCATGCTTGCTTATTAGAGTCACTGATGTCCTCATAAGCTTTCTGAGGCCTTCAGAAAGAAGGTTGTAGATTCCTATAAATCTGGGAAGGGGTTTAGACTGACCCAGCAAATGACCAGATCCAAAGCAGACCAGAAGATGCTACGCAAAGTCTTTAAGAAGCCCAACATTTCACATCACAGAAGCTGCAGGCAGCTAGTAGAGGACGTTTGTGAATTCTGATGGGTAGTTTTTCGAGAAACTGTTATCCAGAGTGACCGGCATGTGAAGCACAGACAGCAGCTAGACGGACTGGGAGACTCAATAAGGTCCTGGTAGGTGGTCGCAGGTATCTGGTTGTATCAGGCTGACTGCAGTGCATCCCACATCTGCTGGAGGGAGTGTGGAGCAGGATCCATAGAGCCAACACCACCATCCAGGTGGTCCTACAGATGCTCAGTTGGGTTCAAGTCTGAGGAATTAGGGTCCAGGGTAGTACTTGGAAGTCTTGGTCAGCTCTTCTAACCAATGTGGGACATTTCTAGTCTTTCTTGAAGATCCCATGTATGGTGTACGTGATCTGCAAGGATGGATTCAGACCCAAAATCGGTCTTCCACATGCATGGGTGGGTCCACAGAATATCATGAAAACATTCCCCAGACCATGACGCTGCCACCTATGCACTGATGTGGTCATAACAATGTGACTCGACTGTGTAGTTGAGTTGGTTGGCAGGCTAAGGTGTAGCTGTATTGTCATTGCTGTATGGTTCACTCTATGATACTTCACTTCAGGGTTAAAGGGGGGATTTCCTTACACCTGATTCCATAAGGAGATATGGTACAGAGTAAACACATGTATCATCTTCACATCAGCTTCCTCCTCATGATCTTTTCATCACTGCTCTTGTGTAGATGCTGGTGTAACCCTGTACACATCACATCCTGCATTTAAACTAAAGTCATACAGGTTTATGTTCCAAATCCAATACATCGCTTTTACTAGGTGCTGTTGATCTATCTGGTGGCCCTTTGTGTCTCAGTGTCTTCTTGCCTGGGGCTAAACTGCTGCACACTGATTAGGTGTTTTCCCTGCATCGCCTAAAGACGATTTCCTGCTTTTGGAAGGAGGAACATAAGATGCTGGTGGAGGAAAGAACACAGAGCTTTACTACCCCCGGAAAGTAACGATGGCATCTGGATCGCCCAGCCAACCTCAAGCAGCAGCCGAGTGCTTGACCAGCTCCACAACTATATATGTAATATATTATTTTTCATTGGACAGCAGTGATATGCATCACATTCTCCAGCAATCTGTAGGACAATGTCAGCATGCAAAGAAACACATTAATCATAAATATACAGAATCGCGTCATATACAGAATTTCCTGCCGACATTAGTTAGATATTAGTAATATTAAAATTAGTGAGTGTTAATATCATTTAAGGTGGACCAGAA
>CM038717.1:4310522-4372238 GCA_021613375.1 Megaleporinus macrocephalus | reverse complement strand
TCCTCTTTTCTCTCTCCGGCTGCTGAAACACTGCCAGGACTAAAGGACTCCGAGTCAAAGTCTAACAGCGACGTTTGTATTGATGTGTTTTGGTTCAGGACTATTAAACTGTTGTGTTTATGAAATGTCTCTGTATGTGTGTTTACTTTATGAACTGTTTGTACTATTTAATGTGTTGAAGTGCTGAAATGTGCTGAGAGGTGTGACGAGTGTGATGTATAAACAGGATAAATATATTCACACTTGTGGTATTTGTGGTTCAGTGATGAAAACATTAAAATTATGTTTTTAAAAGTGTATTTCAGTTCATTAATTATTTACTAACCGCTGTGAATTATTCCGAATCCACAATTAATTATTCTGCATCGCTTTATTCTGTATCTGCTAAGTTCTAATTTTTCAGTATCTACTAAAATAATTCAGTATCTACTGTGAATTATTCTGTTTCTATTAATTCTTTAGTAACTGTTATTAAATTATTTAATGTCTACTATGACTTTTTCAGCATTTCTTAGGAATTATTTAGTATTTACTACAAATTATTCAGTATCTACTTAAAAAATGTCTGTTTGTCTGTCTTGTTTACATTTCACCGTCAGTGCCATGTGGGTTCTGTTTATGTTTTGTCTTGTGTTCCTTGTCTCTCATGTTCCTTGTCCCTCATGTCCACGCCCCTCTCGTTTACCAGGTGTGTCTTGTTCAGTGTCTTCCTCTGTTCCCTACATATACCTCTCACACCCACACCACAGGGTCTGGTATTGTTTGTACCTCAGTACGTTCAGACCAAGCCGCTTTGTTGTGCTATGCTATGCTATGCTATACTCTACTCAGCCATACTCAGCCAAGCCTCTCAGCTAAGCTAAGCCGAGCATAGCTATGCTAGGCTAAGCTAAGGTAAGCTGAGCTTAGCCAAACCAAGTCAGGCTAAGATGGGCTAAGCTAAACCAAGCTAGGCCAAGCCGAGTTAAACTAAACTAAGCCAAGCCAAGGTAGGCGAATCCAATCCAAGTCCGGTGAAGTTCTGCCAAGTCAAGGCTAACCAAGACCGTCAAGTCCAGCTATACCCGCTACAGACCCAGCCAGGTCCAGTCAAACCATCGGTTCTCTATCCACGCCAAGTCAAGTTATACCCATGCACAGTATTCCAAACCACTTCTACCCGACCAAACTGCTTTCACTGTCAGCCAGTTGGGCCACGCAGAGCCCGCCTGAACAGGGGGTTCTACAGGCGGTTCTATATCTCATTGACACGAGCTTACTAACTCATTTACATTTATGGCATTTAGCAGACGCTCTTATCCAGAGCGAATTACAAAAGTGCTTAGTGTTCGGTCAGAGTATGAGTATCTCTATCTAGTACAAACAGGTTTAAATTCAAACTATTCTTATACTCAAACACCTAGCAAGACTGGAACACCTACAGAGAAGAGAATAAATACAAGACTACATACAGTATCAGTGCAGTCCTTATCCAGAGTTCCTAGAAGATCAAGTGCAGTTATGGTTCATACCAATGCTTCAGGAGATCAGTGCTTATAAGTGCTTCACTAGGAGACGGTGGTCTTCAGTCTGAGTTTGAATACCGTGAGAGAGTTCGCTGTTTGGACAGCCAGTGGAAGTTCGTTCCACCATCTGGGCTCCAGGACAGAGAAGCGTCTCGTTGCGTGTCTTCCATGAATCTTGAGTGATGGCGGGTCAAGCCAGGCCGTTCTTGAAGCGCGAAGGGCTTGAGGTGTGGTTTGACTTTTGACCATTGCCACAAGGTCAGGAGGAACTGGTCCATTCTTAGCTTTGTAGACATCAGAACTTTAAACTGAATGTGAGCAGCTACAGGAAGCCAGTGAAGGGAGTGCAGCAGTGGAGTGACATGAGTGTACCTGGGAAGATTGAAGACGAGCCTTGCGGCTGCATTCTGGATCAGTTGAAGACTGTTTGGAAAAGTGTTGATGGAATGGGATCCAGTGGGCAGGTGGTCGTTGGGGTTTCTGCTGTATCTCTGCTCTTACAGGAAGTTATCTCCTGCAACTAAGCTCTACAGGGGGAGCTACTCTAACCAGACCAAGCCAGGCAGTTCCTTGTCTCGTCACACTTATGCTCATTAACTCTACCCTTCGTTAGGGTTTCTGCTCTATCACTATCACCCTGCTCAAACTACTCGCTTGGATACCTTCACCAGACTCCCCTGGTCTTCTGGCTTTGATGCCCCCGCCCAGCCCAGTACATTGCTTTTTGCATTTAACTGTTGTTCTCAATAAAACAGTCTGCTTATGGATCTTACCTTTGCCTCTGAGCCTTGTGCATTGCTACACTATTATAAAAAATTTAGTAGCTACTAATGATTATTCAAGTTATTATCAATTGTTTAGTAAGTATTATGAATTATCCAGTAACTATTATAAATGATTCCATATATTATTATTTATTCAGTTAGTATTATGTATTATTCAGTATCTACTATGAATTATAGAGCAAATGCAATAATTCAGTAAATGTGTGAAGATCAGGAGTTTAGAGCCACACAGAGAGCCTCAGAGCTGAAGGGGTTAAAGGAGCGCTGCTGTAATATCGCACCAACTTTCACTTTCTGTTTTGCTCAGCACATCTGCAGAGACACTTCCAAGAAATGTGTTCATGTTTACCAGACACGCCTGAGGGGCAATGTGTTCCCTGCAGAGGTCAGAAGGTCCAGTTCAGCTCAGACGGTCAGCTACATATTCAGCACATAATAATAATGTTTCCTGCAACTAAATGTGTGGAGCTCTGTGACCTACAGCAGGAAACCACAGCACATCCGCACAGGCTGTGTTCAGACGAGCTGAGGGTTTGTGTGTGGGGGGAGGAGAACATCATCACCATAGAAATGCAGTAGAACCCAGTAAACATCCCCACAGCACTCGTATCTGATTAAACTTATTCATGTGTTATTATTATTATTATTAATGTTATTATTATTATGAGCTGTAGATCCTCTTCAGCAGAAACGTTTCTCTGAGCTGCAGACAAAACCTGGACAACATTAAGAAGGAATTCTGGATTTTGTTCCTCCTTTCAGTTTCAGTATTTTTGAGACGTCTTGCTTGCACAGCTCTCTTCAGGTCAGCATCTCATCAGGGTTCAGGAATCTGACTCAGACCTGAAACAGACCTTCTTCTGTTTCTGTGGTTCTTTATTTAATTCTTCTGACGTCTCTTCAGTTTGAGCTCATGGACTGCAGCCTTTACACGTTCCTGTGAAATGATTTGATACAATGTCAGAAGAAGTATAGTTTAAATTTAATAAACCTTTATAAAACACAAGAAAAGGAGATTTTAATATTTAAATGATCTAATTAGTTCTATAAACTACTACAGGAGTTCTCAATTAACGCCTACGGACTTCCAGACTCGTTCCCCGTAGCGAGTTTGATCCCCAGCTCTTGATCACCCTCGGTGAGGGAGCTCTCTCTCTGTTTGAGGCACCCACCGGAGGAGCTCTGAGACCACAGCGAGGAGGTATTATCACTGTTCAAACTGTCCACACAGGGCTGGTTCCTCTCTCTCCTCTCTGCAGGACACGAGGTACTGCTCTGGTTCCCCTTGCACAGCCTGGAGACCCAGTGGAGATCCAGTGAGGGAACGAGTCTACATCCACGGTCCTGTATTCCATCCAGCCTGCTCCCAGGACTGCATCTCAGCCTGCTCCAGGCCCACTGCTCTCATAACTCCTGGACTCCTCGTGCTAGTGAGCCTCTGGACTGTTTTTGTTTATTATTATTAACTGCTATGATTGAATAAACCTTGCAAATATATCATATAACACCTATTGAGTCTGAATCCTTACACCCACATTTGAACTAAACTAATAAAACAAAAATAAAGCCTGGTTGCTGACAAACGTGGTCTTCTCAAGTGAGGTTAGTGTGGACCACGAACAACTTTCAGAATGGATCTTACCTTTACCTCAGAGCCTTGTGCATCATTACACTATTATAAATTATTTAGTAGCTACTACGGATTATTTAAACTGTTATGAATTGCTTCAGTAGCTACTATTAATTATTTAGTAAGTATTATACATTATTTAGTATCTATTATTATTTATTTCAGTTAGTATTATGAGTCTTTCAGTATCTATTACAGAGCAACTGCTATACTCCTGTAAATGTTGTGACACTGTGCAGGTCTGGTTATGAGAGAAGTTTGGACCCACACAGAGACCCTCAGAGCTGAAGGGGTTAAAGGAGCGCTGCTGTAATATGGGTTCACAAAGAGACACAGATGCTCTACCAGCGTCCCCTTCTCTGACGTACCGTGTTGGAGAAGCAGCATTAAGAAGAGCATGGTTGCTGACAAACGTGGTCTTCTCGAGCGAGGTTAGTGTGGACCATGAACAACTTTCAGAAGACCTCAGACGTGCTGCAGAGCATGAAGCTGGAAAAGCCTACAAAAGCACTGCTAAAGGTCAGCGTGTGCATCAAGTTTCCACAGCCAAGTTTCAAGTTTATTTGTCATTTGCACATCATGTCAGGACATAACATGCATTGAAATGCTTTGGGTGAGGCTCAGATAAAACTCTACAGCAGGGCAGCATTATAAATGTAAAACAGTACAAACATACAATAAATAGACAATATTAAAGTAAAAATAAGCTAAAAAATATACATATAATTATAACTGAAATATATAAAGGACTATACAATACACAAGATATATACATAGGATATACAGGGGGACATCTGTGAAAAATGTTGCATAGGCAGGTTCTAAGTAGATATATCTATATCTATTTAAAGTGACTTCAGTCCACGCTTAGACAGGGTATGGGAGTGGATGTTCTTAGGTCACTCCGAGAGCACAGTGGGCTCCTGAAAGAATGATAAAAAAATAATAATTATCAACCCAATTGATGATAGACTTCATTTCATGCAGCAGAAATATCTACGAATGATGTCCTGTCTTGTAATTCCACGTTGCTTTTTGTTTGTTTGTTTGTTTGTTTGTTTTTTTGTTTGTTTGTTTGTTTGTGTTTGTGTAGTACGAACTGAAGCCCCTGCTCTAAAAGTTACGGTTCACCACTTTAAGCAAGTAAGCTTTCCTGAAAAACTAGACCTGCAATCAGCTCTGCTCTGTAAACAGACTTTAGTTGACATTCCTGCTGCACAGCAATATTAATCAACTTTGACTGTCTTGCTAGTCTTTATAGGGCCCGTGTCCTACATTTGTCTTGCATTTGTCTCCTTAACATCCACTTATAACATGTTTTGTTGTTTTTTACGTACCAAACAGGACAACAGTTTATTTATATGACCATGTTTAAACCCTTCTGTATCTGAAACAGGCTGTGTTTGTTACTGTGCCTTTAAGAGTGGGCTATGATAAAAGAGCTCTGTTCTGATTGGCTAAAACACTCCTTAGAACTTCAGTATGAGTGGAATCAGTATAGGTGGATTTATGTAAATGAGCTGATTCCTGTGACACACACACACGTGTATATATATATATATATATATATATATATATATATATATATATATATATATATATATATATATATATATATATATATATATATATCCCATTCTTAATCCAGAGGGTTTAATATGATGTCGGCCCAACCTTTGCAGCTACAACAGCTTCAGCTCTTCTGGGAAGTCTCTCCACACGGTTTAGGAGAGTGTTTATGGGAATGTTGGACCGTTCTTCCAGAAGAACATTAGTGAGATCAGACACGGATGTTGGACTAGAAGGTCTGGCTCACAGTCTCCGCTCTAATTCATCCCAAAGGTGTTCTATCAGGTTGAGGTCAGGACTCTGTGCAGGCCAGTCAAGTTCTTCCACACCAAACTCACTCCTTCATGTCTTTATGGAGCTGCTTTGTCCTTGCTTAGTGCACAGTCATGTTGGAACAGGAAGTGGCAGCGTGCTTTACACCACTGCATCCAACGCTTTGCATTGAGCTTGGTGATGTAAGGCTTGAATGAGGCTGCTCGACCATGGAAGTCCATTCCATGAAACTCTCTACGCTCTGTTCTTGAGATGATCTGTACAGGAGATCTGGGCGTGAACACTGGTGGTCAGTAAGAGTGAGTATTGTAGTGTGTAAGGGTGATCTGGGGTGAACACTGGTGTCCAGTAGGAGTGAGTATTGTAGTGTGTAATGGTGATCTGGGGTGAACACTGGTGGTCAGTAGGAGTGAGTATTGTAGTGTGTAAGGGTGATCTGGGGGTGAACACTGGTGGTCAATAGGAGTGAGTATTGTAGTGTGTAAGGGTGATCTGGGGGTGAACACTGGTGATAGATTTAAAAACGTACGTTACGGTAAGTAAACAGTGTAACATTAATGACGAGAGGGGCTGAGTTGAGTGTGTGGTGCTGGTTGATCCACAGGACAGTAAAAGAAAACCAAACCACAGACGTTGAGGAGCTCCTCGGTATCGAGGTCCACCAACCGCCAACACACCAGTTGTAGCTCAACACTTTAGTATGTGGTGGTTTGTTTTCTTGGTGGTTCTTAATCTGCTGCTCGATAGCAGCTCAACTTTCAGTTCAGCTCAAACCTCTCTTCATCACATCAGCACCACCTCCAACATCTACTGTAACATCTCACCTCCATCTCCTACACTCTGTTCCTTACCTCCCTCTCCTCCACTCTGTTCTTCACCTCCATCTCCTACACTCTGTTCTTCACCTCCATCTCCTACACTCTGTTCCTCACCTCCATCTCCTACACTCTGTTCCTTACCCACTGCCTCCATCTCCTCCACTCTGTTCGTCACTTCCGTCTCCTCCACTATGTTCTTCACCTCCATCTCCTACACTCTGTTCCTTACCCACTGCTTCCATCTCCTCCACACTGTTCCTCACCTCTATCTTCTCCACTCTGTTTCTCACCTCCATCTCCTCCACTCTGTTCCTCACCTCCATCTCCTCCACTCTCTTCCTCACCTCCATCTCCTCCACTCTGTTCCTCACCTCCATCTCCTACACTCTGTTCTTCACCTCCATCTCCTCCACTCTGTTCCTCACCTCCATCTCCTCCACTCTGTTCCAACCTCTATCTCCTCCACTGTTCCTCACCTCAATCTCCTCCACTCTGTTCCTCACCTCCATCTCCTCCACTCTGTTCCTCACCTCCATCTCCTCCACTCTGTTCCTCACCTCCATCTCTTCCACTCTGTTCCTCAACTCCATCTCCTCCACTCTGTTCCTTACCTCAATCTCCTCCACTCTGTTCCTCACCTCCATTTCCTCCACTGTTCTTCGCCTCCATCTCCTCCACTCTGTTCTTCACCTCCATCTCCTCCACTCTGTTCTTCACCTCCATCTCCTCCACTGTTCCTCACCTCAATCTCCTCCACTCTGTTCCTCGCCTCCATCTCTTCCACTCTGTTCTTCACCTCCATTTCCTCCACTTTGTTCTTCACCTCCATCTCCTCCACTCTGTTCTTCACCTCCATCTCCTCCACTCTGCTCTGCACGCACTGTCTTCATCTGGATTTTTAATGTTGTTAGAATGACTGAAGTGGAAACAACTTATACAAAACAAGCAGTTCTTGCAGCTTGCTTTACAAACATTGACTGTATGGACTGGACAGTGAACGTTGTGTTTTGAAAATGGAATCATCTTTACATGGTACTTGGGAGGGAATTCAGGTTTTCCATGATACGGAACTGCCATGCAAACACTACAACTTAATGTGAACTACACATGCAAAGTAATGCTAATAATGTGTTCATGTATAAATGATTAAGCCACTTCTCTTAATGTTGTTCATGCATTTTCCAACTTTTCCTCTCCAACCCGTCCTCCATTCCAGGCGGATGTACCTTTGCTATAGTAGAACTTGTACCTATAGTCCCGTCACTCCAATACAGCTACAATTACCAGCTTCCACTCATGTCCGTCTTCTTAGAACCCGAGTTATTCCCAGCTACTGCTGTGGAGACTTCTTTTACACTGAGGCCTCAGCATCATTTACAAGCAAAATGCAAATCTGATGCTGGGTACATGTGATGTATCGGTAACATTAGCACCGCAGCAGACTTGCCTGTGCTTGCAGGAGAAAGTGGAAAGTTCCAGTTCCCCTTTAAACCCTCTGCTATACCAAGAAACCATAAGCTGTTTGAACAAGAGGGAGAGGCTACAATGGAGAGGAACTGAATCACTGACTCTATATATGACATACCGGCAATCAGGAAACACGTCCACCCCATGAAAAGTTTGGGCTTGTTCAGCATCAAATGACCAGACCCAAAGCAGACCAGAAGATACTACGCAAAGTCTTCAAGAAGCCCAACATTTTACATCACAGAAGCTGCTGGAAGCTCTTGCCACTATAAATGTTAAAGTCCAGGTATCTACCATTAGAACCAGCCTGCACACATTTGACCTACATGGAAGATCATTAGCCAAGACTAAAGTTTGCTAATCAATATTCTGGCACTTAAAACGTGCTATAGAGGAAGTCATAGATATGATCATGTCTGCTGGAAACCAAAGAACCTCCTGCTATCTGTGAAGCATGGTGGCGGAAGCATTATGGCATTGCTGGGCAATTTAGTAATACCAGAAAGTGCTTGAAGAGCGTGTGAGACCATTTCTCAAAAAGTTGAAGGACTTTCCAACAGGATAATGATCCCAAACACACAAGAAAATCCACAGAGGAGTGGCTCAGAAGGAAGAAATGGAGGGTTGGGGGATGACTTGTTGGGTGTGGAATGTCCAGATCTGAATTCCATTCAAGAAGCTAATCAAACCTGGCACCGTTTAAATTATTCTGGATGAAGGAGTGGACAAATATTCCCTTCAGTAGACGTCGGTAGCCAATATCATTTACTGACGCCAAGGATGTGTTTACATCTCAGGTGTTTTTCTTCAATAAATAAATGATTAAATAAATGACTGCAGTCATATTTTCTTTCTTTCTTTGTTTTATTATAGAATGTTTAGTCATAAAATCTGTTTAGCTGACCATCAAATACTTGTATGCTCGCATATGTGATATGGTACATGACTGTACGGATATATAGCCTCATTGTTTACAACATGCAGACACTGTTGCTAGATTACATGTTTCCTGAGCTCAAGTCTTGTCATTAAGTGTATGTTCACCAGTAAGAACAGCAGATCTGATTAGAACAGATGTAGATAATCATACATACAATACAAAGTATCATGAATATGTTATTGTGAGAGAAGTAGATCAGATCTTGATCCATTTTGAAGAACAAAGTTAGGTTCCAGATTTCTCCTGGACGCCCCAGACATTGTATGAATGTGTTCAGTTCCTTCAGCAGCAAATCTTGATTTAGCTTAATGAAGTACTGAGCAGTCAAAGCAGGTATTAGATGAGAACTGATAATAATACTGGGTTGTTTAGGAGAAGCTTGGAAAGAGTTAAATAAACACACTGACGTATGGAAAACACTACTTACTCTATTAGTACTGTTTAATATTTAATAATAAAGTGTTTACTGAGTAAATAAAAGCTTCCTGTCTGGAAAAAAATGCTTTTTATATATAATAATGCCTCCAGGTTGGATTAGTGTTGTAAATTTTATTTTTAAATTTCTCAGTTTTAATATTTGATATGCATTATTTTCAGTTACATATGTGGTTTAAATGATTGTGCACATTATTGCAGCCTGTTTTGATTCACATACTATATAGTGTCCCAACTTTTATTGGATACAGTTTGGAAATTTTGTAATGAAGCAAAAACTAATTTCACAGCTTTTGTAATGACATCATGTCTAACTGGATAGAACAATGTGGATAACCATTAGTCAATGTTTAAACAAATCATCAGCCCAATCCAGAACTAAATTAACTGGTGTGTGTTTATGGGACTTTCTGCAGCCTAGCAGAACAATGGAGGTTTTTGAGTCAGGTACTCTGGAAAGGTGAGTCAGCAGGTAAGGGCTAATATAGATCCATAGAGCCAACACCACCATCCAGGTGGTCCTACAGATGCTCAGTTGGGTTCAAGTCTGAGGAATTAGGGTCCAGGGTAGTACTTGGAAGTCTTGGTCAGCTCTTCTAACCAATGTGGGACATTTCTAGTCTTTCTTGAAGATCCCATGTATGGTGTACGTGATCTGCAAGGATGGATTCAGACCCAAATCGGTCTTCCACATGCATGGGTGGGTCCACAGAATATCATGAAAACATTCCCCAGACCATGACGCTGCCACCTATGCACTGATGTGGTCATAACAATGTGACTCGACTGTGTAGTTGAGTTGGTTGGCAGGCTAAGGTGTAGCTGTATTGTCATTGCTGTATGGTTCACTCTATGATACTTCACTTCAGGGTAAAGGGGGGATTTCCTTACACCTGATTCATAAGGAGATATGGTACAGAGTAAACACATGTATCATCTTCACATCAGCTTCCTCCTCATGATCTTTTCATCACTGCTCTTGTGTAGATGCTGGTGTAACCCTGTACACATCACATCCTGCATTTAAACTAAAGTCATACAGGTTTATGTTCCAAATCCAATACATCGCTTTTACTAGGTGCTGTTGATCTATCTGGTGGCCCTTTGTGTCTCAGTGTCTTCTTTCCTGGGGCTAAACTGCTGCACACTGATTAGGTGTTTTCCCTGCATCGCCTAAAGACGATTTCCTGCTTTTGGAAGGAGGACATAAGATGCTGGTGGAGGAAAGAACACAGAGCTTTACTACCCCGGAAAGTAACGATGGCATCTGGATCGCCCAGCCAACCTCAAGCAGCAGCCGAGTGCTTGACCAGCTCCACAACTATATATGTAATATATTATTTTTCATTGGACAGCAGTGATATGCATCACATTCTCCAGCAATCTGTAGGACAATGTCAGCATGCAAAGAAACACATAATCATAAATATACAGAATCGCGTCATATACAGAATTTCCTGCCGACATTAGTTAGATATTAGTAATATTAAAATTAGTGAGTGTTAATATCATTTAAGGTGGACCAGAACATAAGAATAAGGAGCTAACTTCAACTTCACAAGAAGTAAGCTGGGACTGTAGAAAGCTAAGAGGCTTTTATTGTCATTCCATCTACGTATGAGGGAGTATAAGAGTGTAAGTGTGAGGGGGGAGAGAGTATGAGTGTAAGTGTAGAGTATGAGTGTGAGGGGGTATGAGAGTATGAGTGTGAGTGTAGAGTATGAGTGTGAGGGGGTAGAGAGTATGAGTGTGAGGGGGTAGAGAGTATGAGTGTGAGGGGGTAGAGAGTATGAGTGTGAGGGGGTAGAGAGTATGAGTGTGAGTGTAGAGTATGAGTGTGAGTGTAGAGTATAAGTGTGAGGGGGTAGACAGTATGAGTGTGAGTGTAGAGTATGAGTGTGAGTGTAGAGTGTAAGTGTGAGGGGGTAGAGAGTATGAGTGTGAGTGTAGAGTATGAGTGTGAGTGTAGAGTATAAGTGTGAGGGGGTAGAGAGTATGAGTGTGAGTGTAGAGTATGAGTGTGAGTGTAGAGTATGAGTGTGAGGGGGTAGAGAGTATGAGTGTGAGTGTAGAGTATGAGTGTGAGTGTAGAGTATGAGTGTGAGGGGGTAGAGAGTATGAGTGTAAGTGTAGAGTATGAGTGTGAGGGGGTATGAGAGTATGAGTGTAAGTGTAGAGTATGAGTGTGAGGGGGTAGAGAGTATGAGTGTAAGTGTAGAGTATGAGTGTGAGGGGGTAGAGAGTATGAGTGTAAGTGTAGAGTATGAGTGTGAGGGGGTATGAGAGTATGAGTGTAAGTGTAGAGTATGAGTGTGAGGGGGTAGAGAGTATGAGTGTAAGTGTAGAGTATGAGTGTGAGGGGTAGAGAGTATGAGTGTAAGTGTAGAGTATGAGTGTGAGGGGGTAGAGAGTATGAGTGTAAGTGTAGAGTATGAGTGTGAGGGGGTAGAGAGTATGAGTGTGAGTGTAGAGTATGAGTGTGAGGGGGTAGAGAGTATGAGTGTGAGTGTAGAGTATGAGTGTGAGGGGGTAGAGAGTATGAGTGTAAGTGTAGAGTATGAGTGTGAGGGGGTAGAGAGTATGAGTGTGAGTGTAGAGTATGAGTGTGAGGGGGTAGAGAGTATGAGTGTAAGTGTAGAGTATGAGTGTGAGGGGGTAGAGAGTATGAGTGTGAGTGTAGAGTATGAGTGTGAGGGGGTAGAGAGTATGAGTGTGAGTGTAGAGTATGAGTGTGAGGGGGTATGAGAGTATGAGTGTAAGTGTAGAGTATGAGTGTGAGGGGGTAGAGAGTATGAGTGTAAGTGTAGAGTATGAGTGTGAGGGGGTAGAGAGTATGAGTGTAAGTGTAGAGTATGAGTGTGAGGGGGTATGAGAGTATGAGTGTGAGTGTAGAGTATGAGTGTGAGGGGGTAGAGAGTATGAGTGTAAGTGTAGAGTATGAGTGTGAGGGGGTAGAGAGTATGAGTGTAAGTGTAGAGTATGAGTGTGAGGGGGTATGAGAGTATGAGTGTGAGTGTAGAGTATGAGTGTGAGGGGGTAGAGAGTATGAGTGTAAGTGTAGAGTATGAGTGTGAGGGGGTAGAGAGTATGAGTGTGAGGGGGTATGAGAGTATGAGTGTGAGGGGGTAGAGAGTATGAGTGTGAGTGTAGAGTATGAGTGTGAGGGGGTATGAGAGTATGAGTGTAAGTGTAGAGTATGAGTGTGAGGGGGTAGAGAGTATGAGTGTAAGTGTAGAGTATGAGTGTGAGGGGGTAGAGAGTATGAGTGTAAGTGTAGAGTATGAGTGTGAGGGGGTAGAGAGTATGAGTGTAAGTGTAGAGTATGAGTGTGAGGGGGGTAGAGAGTATGAGTGTAAGTGTAGAGTATGAGTGTGAGGGGGTAGAGAGTATGAGTGTAAGTGTAGAGTATGAGTGTGAGGGGGTATGAGAGTATGAGTGTGAGTGTAGAGTATGAGTGTGAGGGGGTAGAGAGTATGAGTGTGAGTGTAGAGTATGAGTGTGAGGGGGTATGAGAGTATGAGTGTGAGTGTAGAGTATGAGTGTGAGGGGGTAGAGAGTATGAGTGTAAGTGTAGAGTATGAGTGTGAGGGGGTAGAGAGTATGAGTGTGAGTGTAGAGTATGAGTGTGAGGGGGTAGAGAGTATGAGTGTAAGTGTAGAGTATGAGTGTGAGGGGGTAGAGAGTATGAGTGTGAGTGTAGAGTATGAGTGTGAGGGGGTAGAGAGTATGAGTGTGAGTGTAGAGTATGAGTGTGAGGGGGTCTGAGAGTATGAGTGTGAGTGTAGAGTATGAGTGTGAGGGGGTAGAGAGTATGAGTGTGAGTGTAGAGTATGAGTGTGAGGGGGTAGAGAGTATGAGTGTGAGTGTAGAGTATGAGTGTGAGGGGGTAGAGAGTATGAGTGTGAGTGTAGAGTATGAGTGTGAGGGGGTCTGAGAGTATGAGTGTAAGTGTAGAGTATGAGTGTGAGGGGGTAGAGAGTATGAGTGTGAGTGTAGAGTATGAGTGTGAGGGGGTAGAGAGTATGAGTGTGAGTGTAGAGTATGAGTGTGAGGGGGTAGAGAGTATGAGTGTGAGTGTAGAGTATGAGTGTGAGGGGGTAGAGAGTATGAGTGTGAGTGTAGAGTATGAGTGTGAGGGGGTAGAGAGTATGAGTGTGAGTGTAGAGTATGAGTGTGAGGGGGTAGAGAGTATGAGTGTAAGTGTAGAGTATGAGTGTGAGGGGGTAGAGAGTATGAGTGTGAGTGTAGAGTATGAGTGTGAGGGGGTAGAGAGTATGAGTGTGAGTGTAGAGTATGAGTGTGAGGGGGTAGAGAGTATGAGTGTGAGTGTAGAGTATGAGTGTGAGGGGGTAGAGAGTATGAGTGTGAGTGTAGAGTATGAGTGTGAATATATATATATTAGGTAGGACTTCTCTTTACAGCACTGGGCAGTGATATATATAGACGAGTCTGATATTAGGTTGGCAGGCTGAGCTGTAGCTGTATTGTCATTGCTGTATTGTTCACTCTGACACTTCATTTCAGGGTAAAGGGGGGATTTCCTTACACCTGATTCCTGAAGAGATGTGTTACTGAGCTTCCTCCTCTTTATCTTTACATCACTGGTCATGTGTAGATTCTGGAATGTAACCTGTACATTACACCCTGCATGTAAACATACACAAATGTGTCAACAAAGTAAATAAAGAGCTTTAATAAAACACTAATAAATACAGTTGTGTGCAAAAATGTTGATAATGAACACAACCCTCTGTTTTCTAACTCCCTGTACCTCCTCTCACTGTCCACTGTATCAGCTCCACTGACCATACAGGACCTCCTCTCACTGTCCACTGTATCAGCTCCACTGACCATACAGGACCTCCTCTCACTGTCCACTGTATCAGCTCCACTGACCATACAGGACCTCCACTCACTGTCCACTGTATCAGCTCCACTGACCATACAGGACCTCCTCTCACTGTCCACTGTATCAGCTCCACTGACCATACAGGAGCTCCACTCACTGTCCACTGTATCAGCTCCACTGACCATACAGGAGCTCCTCTCACTGTCCACTGTATCAGCTCCACTGACCATACAGGACCTCCACTCACTGTCCACTGTATCAGCTCCACTGACCATACAGGACCTCCACTCACTGTCCACTGTATCAGCTCCACTGACCATACAGGACCTCCACTCACTGTCCACTGTATCAGCTCCACTGACCATACAGGACCTCCACTCACTGTCCACTGTATCAGCTCCACTGACCATACAGGACCTCCACTCACTGTCCACTGTATCAGCTCCACTGACCATACAGGACCTCCACTCACTGTCCACTGTATCAGCTCCACTGACCATACAGGACCTCCACTCACTGTCCACTGTATCAGCTCCACTGACCATACAGGACCTCCACTCACTGTCCACTGTATCAGCTCCACTGACCATACAGGACCTACACTCACTGTCCACTGTATCAGCTCCACTGACCATACAGGACCTACACTTCCAGACTGTAGTTCATCTGATTCTCTGTATACTTTATTACCATGTGGACAGTGTGTGTAGATACAAGGAAGTAGACTTGATGAAGTAAACAACCTCTAGCTCTCATTTCTACAGTAGAGTTGTATTAACTGCAGTTTGAATAGCGCACACAGACCCATTCAAAACCAACCTGCGTGTCTTCAGGGACTTTTCAGAGCCATAAAAAGTTTTTTGGCTGAACAATAGAGAGTCAGCAGTACTGAAAGTGTGAAACTCCTCCTGAAGGAATTGAGAACTGGCTTAAAATCAAACAAATGATGCAAGCAGACAACAATAAACAAGGAAATAGCTATGAAACACACACAAGGAGCAGGTGCAGAGAGGTAGCCCAGGGATGTCCCAGGAGTGGCCAGTGTCAATGAAGCATGGTTACCTTCCGGTTAGCTCAGTTATGGAAAGTGAGGCAGTCAGCCATCATCAGTCAACTATCATTACTGGAGGATCAGTTACACTTTATGGTGAAAACCTGCTACTAGAGACTGTATTTAACAATGATATATATATGGACCAACAGAAACATTCCAAAAGAGCTTACATATAGTTATATATACAGTATATATATGTATATATAGGGGTTCTATATGTGTATACATATAATAATTTGCATATCTTGCTGTTATAGGCTAATTTTTTACCATGGAAACTAGTTTCTTTATACGGCTGAATATATATATATATATATATATATATATATATATATATATATATATATATATATATATATATATAAGCTATCATACTGTCACGTCCTGCACTGCTTTTCCTGCCTGTCTGTGTTTGTTTACATTCTCCTGTCCTTTGTCACGTGTCTCTACATCTGCCATGTAGTTCTGTTTATGTTTTTGTCATGTGCTCCTTCTCTCCGCCTCTCACCTGTTTCCTATCTGTGGCCCCACCTGTTGTTACCAGCTGTTTCGTGTTCCCTCTCATTAGACTGTCTTTATATTCTCTCTGTTTTCATACCTGCTCTGTCGGATATTTTCTGTACTTCTGTGTAATTCCGTTTATGGTTCCCATTAATTCTATGATTTCCGTTTTGTTTATTAAAAGTATTTTCTTTAAAACTTGCGTTTGCGTTCGCCCCTTCCCGTCTTTGTTCTTCTCGCTCCCCTCATGACCCATACAATGTAAACCCCATCTGTTGTGTTCAAATAAAACAGAAAAAATAATGTCACTGTCCAAAGAAAATCATGTATATTTCTACATTATTTGATCACAGCAGTTGCCATTTACACTATTACAAAATTTATGATGAATGGACCAATTGTCTCAAAATAGCTTGGAAGAAAATTGTTTTGGTTCCATTGACTTATATTATATATATATATATATATATATATATATATATATATATATATATATGTATATATATATATATATATATACATATATATATATATATATATACATATATATATATATATACACATATATATATATATACACACACACACACACACACACACACACATATATATATATATATATATATATATATATATATATATATATATATATATATATATATATATATATATATATATATATATATATATGTAATAATTAGCATATCTTCCTGTTACATAATAACATAAAAATGTTTACCATGGAAACTACTTTATTTATACAGCTGAATTCATGTGCATATGTTATAGGTTACCTTACACAGTCCAGAGCTTTCGAATCACTGGAATGTATAACCTGTAGTGCTAAACCTCTATCTGTCACTATTTTGGGATTGCTTACTCAAAAAATGGCAAACTATATTAAAATTAGTTCCAAATTTTTCAATTATTCATTCATTCATTCATTCATTCAAAATTTCAAAAGTTGTGAGATTTTTTAGTTGTTTTTTGCCCTCAAGTCTCTTTTGAAGATCTGATCTTATGGGATAATAGGTGCCATGGCAAAACCTTCAGCTTGCAGCTCCTGAGTTTGACGGCTGTGGTTTTTGGGGTGTGTTTAGGATCATTATCCTCTTTTACGGTTCAGCTTTTTTTAGAGAAGGAGTCATTATTCTGAGAAACTAACTCACCATCCTGTTAAAGTAGGTCATCATTCACACATAACACATAAAAAGCTTGAGCACTGCTGGTCAAATTTCTGTTACTGTGAACAGTTACATGAGTTAAAGATTTCCAGAAGACAAAATAATAAAGCTGAAACTTTTAAAAAAATATTTCCGGAGAAATTTTCAGATTTTATCGCATTTTAATAAGTAAAAAGAGAAAAAGGACAAGAAGCAAAAGTTTGGGCACACTGCATTGCACCCTAAATTCAACTAAACTGGCTTGCTGACGCTCCCATGCGGTGGCTGTTTCTTATAAAACGGAGAGTGAGTGATATTTCTACTCGCGGTTATTCATTGTTAATTCTGAAATAAGGACAGAGAGCACAAATTCCCCCAGCACGGAAATATGCATCAATTCCCACATGCTCGACAGAGAGAAGCTGGCTGTGTTGATCAACACAGGGCTTCTCTCTTCACAGCTCTCAGAGGAAGTCATATTAACCTAAGTCCAGTTTACGGTCAAGCAAGAATGTGAGGGACTTTCCAGCAGCTGTTTATGTGAGCTTGACTCCTCCCTCTAGTGGCCACAGACATGGTGGTCAGAACGCATTGAAAAGCACCACATGTTGCAGACTCTATTCGGATCTTCTGCAAGAGCAGATTTTTTTTGGCTCTTGAAGCCGGTCAGCTTACGGTAAGCAGCGTCTGAGCAAACATATATCCGCTCAAAGTGCTAAATCAGCTGCTGATAAACTAGAAAAGGGAACTTGATGCAAGCTCTCGCTTCAGTAAGTACAGCTGCTGAACGCATATGACGCTTTGGTTACTGTAAGAGAAATCAAAAGAATGCACCTGTAACTATAGACCGTCCCGCTGCACCAGCACGCATATAGACGGCTGGGCTTTTTGGGCTTGGTGCTTTTGCACGGCAGCACAGTGTGATGAAACGAAGAGATGGCTTTAGTTTAGGGATGCTTGCATCTATGTTGGCTAAGCCGCGTGGGAAGCACAGCGTTCGGCTCTCTGAGTAACTGAGTGTTGCAATGTTTATGGCTGAGGAATCTATTAAACACTGATTCTAGGTGTGGCTCCTGGGAGCTGCTGTTGAGACGGTGGAAAGTCAACACACTGTTGATATCTATCACTGTTTAATTGTTCGTCTGGTTCACGATCCATTGATGCCGCTGAGCCGAAGGTAAACAAACATGATCTTCACTCGTTCCGCGCATGAACGCACAAGTAGAAAAATGCTGGAGCCAAAGCAGGACATGACCTACTGTTACTGAGAGCTCTGGGGTCATCATAGTTCAATTACGACCTATCATTACTACTGTCAGACTGGATAAACTGCAGGCAGTATAGATTCATACTGGATTAAAATCCCTCCAAAATTTAGACTGTCAGACTGTACAAATAGAATCCAGTGTTAATTAATATCTGTAGAAACTACACAGACTGCACATTCATACGTGCTACAGATTCATACTGGATTATAATCACTCCACAGTTATTACTGTCAGACTGTAAACACTACACACACAGCAGATTCATACTGGATTATAATCACTCCACAGTTATTACTGTCAGACTGTAAACATTACACACACTGCAGATTCATACTGGATTATAATCACTCTACAGTTATTACTGTCAGACTGTAAACATTACACACACTGCAGATTCATACTGGATTATAATCACTCCACAGTTATTACTGTCAGACTGTAAACACTACACACACAGCAGATTCATACTGGATTATAATCACTCCACAGTTATTACTGTCAGACTGTAAACATTACACACACTGCAGATTCATACTGGATTATAATCACTCCACAGTTATTACTGTCAGACTGTAAACATTACACACACTGCAGATTCATACTGGATTATAATCACTCCACAGTTATTACTGTCAGACTGTAAACACTACACACGCTGCAGATTCATACTGGATTATAATCACTCCACAGTTATTACTGTCAGACTGTAAACATTACACACACTGCAGATTCATACTGGATTATAATCACTCCACAGTTATTACTGTCAGACTGTAAACACTACACACGCTGCAGATTCATACTGGATTATAATCACTCCACAGTTATTACTGTCAGACTGTAAACACTACACACACTGCAGATTCATACTGGATTAAAATCACTCCACAGTTATTACTGTCAGACTGTAAACACTACACACACTGCAGATTCATACTGGATTATAATCACCCCACAGTTATTACTGTCAGACTGTAAACAGTACACACACTGCAGATTCATACTGGATTAAAATCACTCCACAGTTATTACTGTCAGACTGTAAACACTACACACACTGCAGATTCATACTGGATTAAAATCACTCCACAGTTATTACTGACTGACTGTAAACACTATTCATACTGCAGATTCATACTGGATTAAAATCACTCCACAGTTATTACTGACTGACTGTAAACACTATTCATACTGCAGATTCATACTGGATTAAAATCACTCCACAGTTATTACTGTCAGACTGTAAACACTACACACACTGCAGATTCATACTGGATTAAAATCACTCCACAGTTATTACTGTCAGACTGTAAACACTACACACACTGCAGATTCATACTGGATTATAATCAATCCACAGTTATTACTGTCAGACTGTAAACACTACACACACTGCAGATTCATACTGGATTAAAATCACTCCACAGTTATTACTGTCAGACTGTAAACACTACACACACTGCAGATTCATACTGGATTATAATCACCCCACAGTTATTACTGTCAGACTGTAAACACTACACACACTGCAGATTCATACTGGATTAAAATCACTCCACAGTTATTACTGTCAGACTGTAAACACTACACACACTGCAGATTCATACTGGATCTATGATTTGTAATCTCTTAAATGACCCCAGTTAAACTTATCAGCTGTGTGTAGGGCTATGGAGAGCGTATGAAGAGCGAGATAACAGTGTGACCTTTTATGGTTCACCAAAAATGCAAATTACTGGTAAGTGCTGAAATAGAAAAAGCCAAAGAGAAAGTTTCCTAGAAAGTATTTAAAAAGGCTTTTTTCAGTTCAGAGTCTCGTAGACCATCACGAGCAAAACTCTATCCAAAGCAAAGCACCTCCACTGTGAGACACAGAGCGGTGGGCATTACTGGCTGCAGCAGACCTGAGCTGCTCCTGTTGAAGGATAATATTGTAACTGCAGGGATTCTGTGATTGCTGCTCAGATCCAGCCACAGTTTTCATTCTGCAGTCAGAGGATAAAGCTGAGCGCACTGTTGCAGTAACTGTGGAGTTTTTATGGCCAAGCCTGGAATGTTTCAAACTGGCCAAGCTGGTGACCCAACCTAACCCAACTGTGTGAGCGTGTCACTTACTGAGAACGAAGCGAAAGAAAAAAGTCCCCGACATAAGCAGGAACTGAAAACGGCTGCAGCTCGGCGGCTGCACATGTCTGCACAGACTCTAAACACTGACTGCAAAGGATCTGCATGAACTAATCACAACACACTCACTTAGGATTATAAAACATTTCTTCACTCACTAACGTTCACCTGAATGGGGTGAGTGTGCAACAGCTATCGCCAAGAATGTGTTTTTAACTAGTTAACGGCAGCAGGAGTTACGTTCTACGAGTGATTCTGGTCTGGGCTGCTCTGCAGTAACTCTCATCAGCATTTCAGCTCTTTGTTGTGTTTTGAACATGTTTTGATCAGCATCGAAGAATAATAAAGACTATCATGTACTGGTTACCAGCAAGAACCAGTATGTTGCATGTCATCTCCAAAATATAAACTTTACAGGAGAGGACATAAACAGTCCCCACTTTCAATGTAAGTCAATGGAACCAGAATTTTGTTAATTTAATTGTTTATAGTTTTGTTAAGTTCATTTGGAGCATTTCTATTGGTCCCTTCATCATAAATTTTCTGGTCACCAGCAATAACACAACTAGAATAAAATAGAATTCAAATTAAAATTAAGTTATTTTTATATATAGATATTTGTTCAATCTATTTTTATGTTTCTACATCATTTGAATGCAACAGCTGCCACTGCCAATAGAAATGCTTAACTTGGAAAAAATTCTGGTTCCATTGACTTACATTGAAGTCTCCTTTAAAGTTGGCATTTTGGAATATATATATATATATATATATATATATATATATATATATATATATATATATATATATATATATATATATATATATATATATATATATAATTTGTGTATTTGTCTTTATTTACAAAAAGTGTTTACAGTTTCAAAATAACTAGAGAGAAAAGGACGATGAAGTAAAAGTTTGGACAGTCTAAAGGCACCTTACTACCCTCTCCCTGCCCGGTTTCTCCCCCGTCTGTTTATTTAGCCTGCATGTTTTTTCCATGTGCTTCTGTTTGTTTTGGTTCTGAGCTCTTCCTTCTCTCCGCCCTCCTGTCATGCCCCTCACGTGTCCGTAATCAGTGGCTCCTCCCCTTACAGGATCTTCCTTATCTGCCTCTGAGTACCTCTGGTTGCTCCTGGTCTTTGTCTGGTGTTGGTATGCTAATTCAGTAAATAAATAATAATATGTGTAACACAGTTTACAGAAATGTGTCATATTTAAGTTTCTTCTCATCAGAGACGAGACGTATTTGTATGTAGATGATGAGCAAATTGTGTAATTCTTCAAATGTTTACATACAACTGCATACTTTTTTTTTTGCTTTTGTAACTTTTCTTAAAGTTCAGCGGCTGTTCATTAAATTTCACTCATGTCATGATGACTGGACCAATAGAAATGCTCCACATTCAAATCCAATGTGATGAATAAAATTTCTTACATTAGTAAAACAGTTTAGGTTTTTTTCTGATACCAGTTTGGAGGTGTTAGTAATATATTTTTACTTATTTGATTTAATTTTACATTAAAATCACATCAAGAACAAATCCTCTATGGCGATTCTGATTATTATTATTATTATTATTATTGATTATTGCCAGATACATACCTGAAGGGCAAATGATTCCATAGTTCTGACCTCAAAATATTAATATTTAAAAATATTTGCTATTTATGTTTAACCCACCCATGCTGTGAAACATCTACATACACACACACACTAGTGAACACACACACTAGTGAACACACACACTAGGGGCAGTGAACACACCCACATATAGACACACACTAGTGAACGCACACACTAGGGGCAGTGAACACACCCACATATATACACACACTAGTGAACGCACACACTAGGGACAGTAAAACACCCACATACACACAAGTAAACACACACACTAGGGGCAGTGAACACACCCACATATAGACACACACTAGTGAACCCACACACTAGGGGCAGTGAACACACCCACATATATACACACACTAGTGAACGCACACACTAGGGACAGTAAAACACCCACATACACACAAGTAAACACACACACTAGGGGGCAGTGAAACACCCACACACACACAGAAGTGAACACACACACTAGGGGGCAGTGAAACACCCACACACACACACAAGTGACACACACACTAGCGGGCAGTGAAACAGCCACACACACACAGAAGTGAACACACACACTAGGGGGCAGTGAAACACCCACACACACACAGAAGTGAACACACACACTAGGGGGCAGTGAAACACCCACACACACACACAAGTGAACACACACACTAGGGGGCAGTAAAACACCCACACACACACAGAAGTGAACACACACACTAGGGGGCAGTGAAACAGCCACACACACACAGAAGTGAACACACACACTAGGGGGCAGTGAAACACCCCCACACACACACAAGTAAACACACACACTAGGGGGCAGTGAAACACCCACACACACACAAGTGACACACACACTAGCGGGCAGTGAAACAGCCACACACACACAGAAGTGAACACACACACTAGGGGGCAGTGAAACACCCACACACACACAGAAGTGAACACACACACTAGGGGGCAGTGAAACACCCACACACACACAAGTGACACACACACTAGCGGGCAGTGAAACAGCCACACACACACAGAAGTGAACACACACACTAGGGGGCAGTGAAACACCCACACACACACAAGTAAACACACACACTAGGGGGCAGTGAAACACCCCCACACACACACAAGTAAACACACACACTAGGGGGCAGTGAAACACCCACACACACACAGAAGTGAACACACACACTAGGGGGCAGTGAAACACCCACACACACACAAGTGACACACACACTAGCGGGCAGTGAAACAGCCACACACACACAGAAGTGAACACACACACTAGGGGGCAGTGAAACACCCACACACACACAGAAGTGAACACACACACTAGGGGGCAGTGAAACACCCACACACACACACAAGTGAACACACACACTAGGGGGCAGTGAAAACCCACATACACATTAAACCGACGACCTCATGGTCACCGGCCTGGATGCCCAACCTCGAGCACTCCAGCGTCAGCGTGAGAGGAGGCCCTCGGATACGGTATAAAAGTGGTGGAGGATTTTCGAGCTCTTAGTAGGGAATATTGATGGCGGGAATGTTTTTGGCCTGCAGAGCCGGAGTCTTCTCGGCCGTGTTCCAGAGCAGAGACTGTATTTTCTCCTTCATCTTACATTAAACTGGTACCTCATGAAGCACAGTTCACTTTGACTGACGGGAAACCCCAGGCTGCTTCCTTATAGCCACCATTACTCTCTGTTAAAGACGCCAGAGCAGGTAAATAGGTGAGTCATTCAGTCTGCAGGTCTGATCATTTAACAGGAAGATTATTTTTCTAGTCTGATGATCTTTATCACCTGGAGTATAAAGGTTTGGATATGAAGGAAGGAGGAAAAGAATGTCCTGTCCTAGCTTCACACCTCACTTAGCACACATGACTGACTGTAACACACTGATTGGACATTAGATACAAATGTATGCAGACTTTGTACAGTTGGATTGTTTACAGTTATTTATTGCAGCAGTAAACATTTTCAGCATCACTAGAATAAATGGGTCACTGATAGACTTACAGACTGTAGTTCATCTGATTCTCTGTATACTTTATTACTCTGTTCTTTAATGATCAGGACCCCCACAGGACCACCACAGAGCAGCTACTATTAGGGAGGTGGATCATTCTCAGCACAACAGTGACACTGACGTGGTGGTGGTGGTGTGTTAATTAGTGCGTGTTGTGCTGGTGTGAGTGGATCAGACACAGCAGTGCTGCTGCTGGAGTGTTTAAACACTGTGTCCACTCACTGTCCACTCTATTAGACACTCCTACTACTTGCTGGTCCACCTTGTAGATGTAAAGTCAGAGACAGTAGCTCATCTGCTGCTGCACAGTTTGTGTTCCTCTAGTTCTTCATCAGTGGACACAGGACGCCGCCCACAGGACACTGCTGTCTGGATAGTTCTGGTTGGTGGACGATTCTCAGTCCAGTAGCAGCACTGTTGTGTCTGATCCACTCACACCAGCACAACACATACACTAACACACCACTAACACCATATCAGTGTCACTGCAGTGCTGAGAATGATCCACCTCCCTAATAGTATCTGCTCTGTGGTGGTCCTGTGAGGGTCCTGATCATTAAAGAACAGAGTAATAAAGTATACAGACAATCAGATGAACTACAGTCTGTAAGTGGAGCTCCTGTATGGTCAGTGGAGCTGATACAGTTTGCATCATTTTTATTGGTCCATACATCAAACACTGGGCACCCAATTCCAAAAACAGCTGGTACTCAAGCCTGCAGCAAAGAAAGCTCATACTTTCAGTGCACATCTTCCTCGTGAATGCTTTCATTCCCCTTTTCAGCTTCCTTATTCTCAACCACCCGTATACACGGACAAGCATATCCTCGGACAAGTGATTCATCACATTTCCAGTCCTGGGCAGGACTGCATTTCACAACAGAGTGTTTAAACACTGTGTCCACTCACTGTCCACCTCAGTGTCTCACCATGCATGGACCACGGACGATAGCTCATCTGCTGCTGCACAGTTTGTGTTCCTCTAGTTCTTCATCAGTGAACACAGGACACTGCTGTCTGGATAGTTTTGGTTGGTGGACGATTCTCAGTCCAGCAGTGACACAGTGATCAGGTGTTTAAACCCTCCAGCAGCAGCACTGCTGTGTCTGATCCACTCACACCAGCACAACACACACTAACACACCACCACTAGTTTACTTTTTATGTACTTCTCAGTGATATACTAAACACAGTTATACTCAAGTACAATTGGGTTATACTGACAAGTCTATAGAACAGTCTAAGTATATGGCTAAGACTTTGATGGAGAGATATATTGAGAGTATAAGTAGAGGTGTCAAGTAACAAAGTACAAATACTTCGTTACTTTACTTAAGTAGAGATTTTGGTTATTTATACTTTACTGGAGTAATTATTTTACAGTTTACTTTTTACTACTACTCCTTACATTTACACTCCATTATCAGTACTTTCTACTCCTTACATTTACACTCCATTATCAGTACTTTCTACTCCTTACATTTACACTCCATTATCAGTACTTTCTACTCCTTACATTTACACTCCATTATCAGTACTTTCTACTCCTTACATTTACACTCAACTATCAGTACTTTCTACTCCTTACATTTACACTCCATTATCAGTACTTTCTACTCCTTACATTTACACTCCATTATCAGTACTTTCTACTCCTTACATTTACACTCCATTATCAGTACTTTCTACTCCTTACATTTACACTCCATTATCTGTACTTTCTACTCCTTACATTTACACTCCATTATCAGTACTTTCTACTCCTTACATTTACACTCCATTATCAGTACTTTCTACTCCTTACATTTACACTCCATTATCTGTACTTTCTACTCCTTACATTTACACTCCATTATCTGTACTTTCTACTCCTTACATTTACACTCCATTATCAGTACTTTCTACTCCTTACATTTACACTCCATTATCAGTACTTTCTACTCCTTACATTTACACTCCATTATCAGTACTTTCTACTCCTTACATTTACACTCCATTATCAGTACTTTCTACACCTTACATTTACACTCCATTACCAGTACTTTATACTCCTTACATTTACACTCCATTATCAGTACTTTCCACTCCTTACATTTACACTCCATTATCAGTACTTTCTACTCCTTATATTTTAAACATAGTCTCGTTACTCCTATTTTATTTCAGCTTGTTTTCATTCATGTACATTTACATTCTAGTAAAGATTATTGATAACATGTCTTTAGTTTGACTTCATTAGAATATTTATAGACAACTAGTCATCATATCTTCTGCTCCATGAAACACATGTTAATGTTCAGTAGTAACAGATATGCTTCTTTAATAAATTTACATTGTACTAAACTACATTCATGTTTAATGGGCGTATATGAGCTGAAACAGGAAGCCTAGCGCATCCCAAATTTATCAACATTAACATTTTAATATAACATTATAATCATTATGACTTTTAGAAGAATGGGGTTTTTGGGGAGGTGGGCTAGTGCACTATAGACCCCTGTGGTGCGGCCTAAGCTTTTGTTCTTAATGGCATTTTTTTCTTACATTACTTTTACTTTTATACTTTAAGTAGTTCTAAAAGCAGTACTTTTACACTTTTACTGGAGTACAAAGCTTCAGTTGATACTTCAACTTCTACAGAAGTATTTTAAACCCTAGTATCTATACTTCTACCTGAGTAATGAATGTGAATACGTTTGAGTATAAGAGTAGTTTGGACTTAAACCTGTTTGTACTAGATAGAGATACATACTCTGACTGAACACTTAGCACTTCTTAGATTCTAGTTCTAATTCTATGTTCACTTGTGTGTGTATATGTGGGTGTTTCACTGAACAGATGGGTTAAATGCGGAGGTCGCTCTGGATAAATCCATATACAAATCTCTCTGCATCACTTTGGGACTCGCAGTCCTTGTCATGTGTTACAAGGAACTGCACTGATTGCATCTACATGCGAGATAAAAGTGCTCACAATCTAAACCTTTTGTGAAGCAAAGGTTCCCACAGAGTTGCTTCCTTTGAACTTTAGAACAAAGAATCAGTATTTCAGTTTCAATGTGATTCAAGCCCAGAACATTTTCTCACAGAGTGTAACTGTGTAATGTCTACATGGCTATTAAAAACTGACCTCATGCTTTCTAAATTCTAAATCTTTAAAGGCCCTAAAACTGAACCCTGTGGTACCCCACAAGAAATATTAAAGAATGCTCCACCACCCAAACAATGTGTCGTTGCTGGCCAATGGAAAACAAGTATCTTCAAAATTTCTTCCAACTTTACAAGAGAGGACGAAAACAGTCTTTACTTTCCATGTAAGTCAAGGTAACCAGATTTGTTGGAGCATTTCTATTAGTTCATTCATTATGAAATGTTCATATAATGTAAGTAGCAGCTACTGGGTTCAATACATATTTTTCTTTGGACAGTGATGATATGGTTACTTGTCTGAAAGCCTACATAGTGCACTGATTTGATAGGTGTTTCTGATAAAATGGACTATAAGGTTCACAACAAGGTAGCTGGACTTAATACATTTTTATTACTCAGTGGTCTGAAAGCTGGTGTCCTACTTACAGAGTACTAGAGACTCCTAATACTATTCCAAACTCATTATCAAAGTAATCTCACATACCATGTGGACCGTATCACTAAAACTGATAAATGGCCAGTTTTGGTTTTAAGCGTTCTTGCAAGTGTCTCCATGACGGCCGCACACACTCTCAGGTTCCCAAACTGACCAGAGTTTGTTCAGCGTTGTTTATGTTTGAGATTTGTAATCTTATCTAGACGTAAAGCAGAGATTCTGCAGTAAAGCCCTTTGTTTGCATTACATTTGATTTTTTTATATTTATTAGTATGAAAATATGTGTAAAAATACTAAAGAAATATAAATAATACTCACTTTGCACTTCACAATATTTCACATTTGGGTTTGCCTTCTTCAGAAACTCTGAAATTGTTTATTTCTTGTTTTTAAAATACACATATTTGCTGTGCGGCATCCATGCTGTATGATTTTTGTATATAATGTATATAATATAATAATATTATATAATAAGCAAAAATTGGAAATTGTTGTGCAAGATTTGAAGGATTTCTTCTCTTTTTTTCCAGACAAACTGAGTTGCAATTTAAAAGTTTCAGAGTTTCAGACACTGGATAAATACTAAAAAATAAGTACTAGTAAATACTAAAACACTCAAAATAAATACTAAATACTAAAAATAAACACTTATAATCCTAAAAAAGGAAAAATTTAAATGGCAACAACAACGTTCCATAAACCAGTAATTGTTAAAAACAGAAAACAAACCTGTAAACAGACATTTCAGCATTAATTTCATTTATTACTTCAATTCATTGGCAGTGGATTGTCTCTTTGAGGCCCCTCAAGGCCCCTGGCTGACATTTAGAGAGCCCCGAGACATCATCAATAAATATTATGACATTTTCAGATTTTCTGATATGATTATTTGTGCAAACCCCCCGTAATCCCCCCCCGGAACATGTGGGTGGGCTTCTGTACAAAGAGCAGTGTATTCATTTCCACATAAAGCTGCCTTCATATGTAAACAAGCTCTCTTCTGATTGGCAGCCCTGCATTGCACCAAAACACACAGCTGAAACACTCCTTACAACTTCAGTGTGAGTGGGCGGAGCTAAACTACCGCAGGCCGAATATGTGGATATACAGTCATGTATAAATATATATGTTTAAATAAGTCACACATTCTCTACAGTGAACAATGTTTTTATACACAGTTGCATTTGATTTATTATATTAATCATAAACAATGCAGTAAATCATAATTTAATTGATTTATTTATTCATATTTTCGTTTTTCACTTTGCATGGGGGGGTGTTAAAAAGTTTGCATGCAACTGTAGGTCAATGAGTTTACTGGTGTGACATCACAAAAACAATGCTAAACTGTCGTTCTTTTTTTCTACACATGTTAAACTCAGCAAATAAATAAAAATTGTGCAGTAAAACTGAAATAAAAAGTCATGTTTACGTCTCACTCTGAGCACTGGTGTTAAAAAGTTTGCATGCAACTGTAGGTCAATGAGTTTATTGGTGTGACATCACAAAAACAACGGTAAAACAGGTTTTTTGTGCAGCTTAGTTTTCATTGTTGGGCCGTATGAGCAGCAGGTTTGGACACTTTAGCCCTGTTTACATACAAAATCAACTCCTTTATTCAAATCTAAAGCAAGTTAGTGTCAGTTTCCCATCTTATGGGCTCTTTAATGGGCCCAGAGAGTCAAACTAACATGTTTATGACTTTAAAGCAGAAGTGTAACAGTGGCGGATGGTCCAGAGTGTGCATGATCACACTTTTTGTTTCAGTTGCCGTGTTTTCGTGGTGTTACATTAGGCTAAATTAGGCGTGGCGACCAAATATTAGGGACTTTTTAATGAAGCATTAATGCTGAATCAGCAGCTCTGAGCTGGAGCCTAAAGTTCTCTCACACTCTGAGATTTGACTTACGCTGTCTGGTTAAAGAGAAATCCTATTAATTCACATGCAGATTTCTGGATTGGGTCTATGTGTTGTTTTCATATTGAGCACGTTCTCCTTGATGTATGATCTTTAAATAGAATCTGGAGCAGCAGCACAGCTTACGTGCAGCTTTTTAGCATTCGGAGATGTTTATTTACAGCTAACAGTGGTTTAAACACTAACCAGCAGGTTAATCCAGGTGGGCTTCCCCTCCAGCACTCATTCCTTTTCCAAAGAGCACAACAGCTCTCGGCCCACTGGACTACAACCGCCTACACGGCTGTTAGAAATCACCTCAAAGATGCAAAGCAGCTTCACTGCGTTGGTGGACGTGGTCACTCAGATAGCCAGCCGAGCTTCCTGGAGCGAGCGGTGCTTTCCTGTCACCAGATCAGCCCCCGCAGAGGGCAGCACTTCTGGAGTACCCTAGTCTGCTCAGCATGTACTGTATGTACATCCGCTCATTACAGGGCCCACATCACACACTTTTCTTATTTTCTCTTATATGCAGATTTCCTCCGCTCTGATTGGAAGAAAGCAGGCTGGCCTGAAAGACAGCTTATAACTTCAGCATGAATGGAGGGGGCTAACCTGCTGGGGGGCTAAATTGATGGATAGAAGAAGAGAGTGTAAAAGAGTTCATGACGTTACAAAACTGTGAATCCAAAACAAGCTTAGCTTCCATATATGGACAGCATGGACTGGAGAGTGAGCTGCATGCTTTGAGACTCTATTAACATTTCATAAACTCTATTAATTTCATAAAAGGAGGGAAAATTCATAAAATTCAGCTCAAATGGTGTGAACTAGTGAGTGTGTGCTGCCATCTAGTGGTGAAGCAGCATGATTCACAGCAGCTTGTCTGAATGGCTGTAGTCACCAGCCCTGCAAATCCTGCAGATCTTCTTTCCTGCGGACTCTGGCTCCAGCTAGTGGTGCACAGTGGCTTCAGTTCAGCAGATAATTGCTTACAGACGTTACCAGCGCTGGACAGATGTTAGGATTTGAACATTGTTTCAAATCTCTGGAAGGTTTGAAGGGAATTCCATCAGTTTTTCACAATTTCTGCATAATTACATGATGCAAACAAAGTCATTATAGCTCTATAGTTAGTTTAATACCAACATCAATAGAGCCAACAACAAATAATATATTATAAATTAACATAACATAATATAATATATATGGTATAATTGTGGTATCCTTGCAGGTTGCTAAGGTGTCCCAACAAGAAAAGTAAAACTACCTTACTAACTTACTCACTGGCCACTATTAGAAACACCCACCTTGCGTTTCTACTCACTGGCTATTTTATTAGAAACACCTACCTTGTTCTTCTACTAACTAGCCACTTTATCAGAAACACCTACCTTGTTCTTCTACTAACTAGCCACTTTATCAGAAACACCTACCTTGTTCTTCTACTCACTGGCCACTTTATTAAAAACACCCACCTTGTTCTTCTATTAACTAGCCACTTTATCAGAAACACCTACCTTGTTCTTCTACTCACTGGCCACTTTATTAAAAACACCCACCTTGTGCTTCTACTAACTGGCCACTTTATCAGAAACACCTACCTTATTCCTCTACTCACTGGCCACTTTATCAGAAACACCTACCTTGTTCTTCTACTAACTGGCTACTTTATTAGAAACACCTACCTTGTGCTTCTACTAACTGGCCACTTTATCAGAAACACCTACCTTGTGCTTCTACTAACTGGCTACTTTATTAGAAACACCTACCTTGTGCTTCTACTAACTGGCCACTTTATCAGAAACACCTACCTTGTTCTTCTACTAACTGGCCACTTTATCAGAAACACCTACCTTGTTCTTCTACTAACTGGCCACCTTATCAGAAACACCTACCTTGTTCTTCTACTAACTGGCCACCTTATCAGAAACACCTACCTTGTTCTTCTACTAACTGGCCACCTTATCAGAAACACCTACCTTGTTCTTCTACTAACTGGCCACCTTATTAGAAACACCTACCTTGTTCTTCTACTCACTGGCTACTTTATTAGAAACACCATGTAGCAATTAAAGCAGCTTTAGAAGATTTAGAAGACTCCTTGCTACCTGCCTAGGAATTGCTGAAGTTGTGCAGCCACTCTTCACCTTCTTCAGGAAGCGCATTTTCCTTAAACGTACTATAGCGATGGACTGGTGACCATTTTTACATTTAAATACAGTCCAATGTTTGTTTTAGTAATATTTGTGTACATGGGCTCCAACTTCACTATTTACCACCACCTTCTTCTGCTTCCTGGCTGGTGGTCAGTTAAAGACTGGAGAGTTTAGTTAATGGATCTTGCTTTAGTTATTGGAAATTCCTTGATATCCTGCTTTAAATAAAAATCTCTGTACACGTCCACACAGCTTTCCAGGTGTGGCTGATTGTCCCAATCTGAAGGCGCCATACAAGTTTAGCATTTAAGGTGGACCATTATATTAAGTATCTGGCGAATAGGAACTTCAGGCTGCTTTAAAGGTGAACCTCAGTCATGTAGCTGAGATCTGACAGGAAAAGACTGGTCACAGGTGGCTTTCTGCACATACAGTATAACCCTCCATCACTGTTGATCAGTTTGTAACGGTAACTTTAAGTGCCTTGGCTGAAGTGCGTGTGCACTAGAACGTGTAGTGGGAGGGAGAAGTGAGATATGGACAGGTTTGCACATGCAGGGTGGTCACCTCTGGGTCGTAGACTGTATGTTCTACCCGCTGCTGCTATCCTTTTACTCCTGCTGAGATAAAGACTGCCCTCCTGTCCTGCTAAACGCTGTTGGAAGACTGCCCATCAGGGTCTTCTCCTCACCTGACACCAACCGGCTCTCCTCTTCATTCGTACCAACTGTGTCATTCAAATGTACCAGCATTGAGATATGATGGGACTGTTTCAGCTCACTCCCACTATACATAAAGACTCAGTCATAGACTGCCTCAGTCAGAGACTGCCTCAATCAGAGACTGCCTCTACCAGTGCGGTTTCTAATGCTTTTATCATCCAGACATTAAAAGAGACTCTCTCTGCTTAATAAACTGTAGATACTGTTTGATCAGAGGAGGACGGCTCTCCCCTTGTGAGTTGGTTTCTCCCAAGGTTTCTTCCTCCAGTTTTAAGAGAGTTTTTCCTTGACTCCGCCACCTCTGGCTTGCTCACTGGGGGATATATGTTGTTACTGCATGTTCTGAAACTTCCGTAAAGTTGCTTTGTTACAACATCGTTGTAAAAAGCTCTATAAAAATAAACTTGAATTGACTCCTGGATTGTGATGAGAGGATTATAGAGGCTCCCATGCCTATAAATGGCCTACAATAACCGCATCAGCGGCCTCTGGTGGATTTGCGTCAGGCGAATGTTACATTTTAAACTTTGGGCTAAAACAAGTTTCTAAGAGTAAAAGACACACATATCCCAGATACCATGTTCACGTTGTGACAACCTTTTGTTTTGGTGCCCACAATGTTGTCACAGCATTGAGATGTAATTCATCTGAAAATTGTGACAACGTTATCTGACAATGTTGTCAGTCATAACCTCATAACCTCCTAGAATCCTCCATACATTGCATTATATCTGCATGGAATTTTGCTGAAATGTAGTTACAATACTGTAACAACGTACAGTGACAACACTGAATGTAGTGGTTAATGTGGTGGTGTAGTGGTTAGTACGGTGGTGTAGTGGTTAGTGCGGTGGTGTAGTGGTTAGTACGGTGGTGTTGTGGTGAGTATGGTGGTGTTGTGGTGAGTATGGTGGTGTAGTGGTTAGTATGGTGGTGTAGTGGTTAGTATGGTGGTGTAGTGGTTAGTATGGTGGTGTAGTGGTGAGTACAGTGGTGTTGTGGTGAGTACGGTGGTGTAGTGGTTAGTATGGTGGTGTAGTGGTTAGTACGGTGGTGTAGTGGTGAGTACGGTGGTGTTGTGGTGAGTACGGTGGTGTAGTGGTTAGTATGGTGGTGTAGTGGTTACTATGGTGGTGTAGTGGTTACTATGGTGGTGTAGTGGTGAGTTCGGTGGTGTTGTGGTGAGTACGGTGGAGTAGTGGTTAGTATGGTGGTGTAGTGGTTAGTAAGGTGGTGTAGTGGGTAGGATGGTGGTGTAGTGGTTAGTATGGTGGTGTAGTGATTAGTATAGTGGTGTAGTGGTTAGTATGGTGGTGTAGTGGTTAGTATGGTGGTGTAGTGGTTAGTATGGTGGTTTAATGTTTAGTATAGTGGTTTAGTGGTTAGTATGGTGGTGTAGTGGTTAGTACGGTGGTGTAGTGGTTAGTATGGTGGTGTAGTGGTTAGTACGGTGGTGTAGTGGTTAGCACGGTGGTGTAGTGGTTAGTATGGTGGTGTAGTGGTCAGTGCGGTGGTGTAGTGGTTAGTACGGTGGTGTAGTGGTTAGTACGGTGGTGTAGTGGTTAGTATGGTGGTGTAGTGGTCAGTACGGTGGTGTAGTGGTTAGTATGGTGGTGTAGTGGTTAGTACGGTGGTGTAGTGGTTAGTACGGTGGTGTAGTGGTTAGTATGGTGGTGTAGTGGTTAGTATGGTGGTTTAATGTTTAGTATGGTGGTGTAGTGGTTAGTATGGTGGTGTAGTGGTTAGTATGGTGGTGTAGTGGTCAGTATGGTGGTGTAGTGGTTAGTATGGTGGTTTAGTGGTCAGTATGGTGGTGTAGTGGTTAGTAAGGTGGTGTAGTGGTTAGTATGGTGGTGTAGTGGTCAGTATGGTGGTGTAGTGGTTAGTATGGTGGTGTAGTGGTGAGTAACTTGGTGTAGTGGTCAGTATGGTGGTGTAGTGGCCCGTAGGTGTGAGTGTGTGTGCTAGTGTGTGTTAGCCGTGTGATGGACTGGTGACCTGTCCATGGTGTACCCCGCCTTCGCTTGATGATGCTGGGATTGGCTGTAGCCCCACTGTGACCCCGCCCAGTGGGATAATCCAGAAGATAATGGATGGATGAATCTAAAATCTTAACCAGCACAACACACTTTGCAGTGGACATTAAAATCGTGTCTATACATGTAGTAGTCTAGGGGTCTTATCAGAGCCCCCTTTTCATGTGGTGATAATAAACTTTGAAAAAAAGGGTTCCGTTCTTCATAGAACCATTTGTGGTACTAGATAAGGAGCTTTTAGGGAAGACTGTTCGTCTGGCCTTTTGGTCTTCCAGTGACTCGTTACATAAAAATATATTTTATTCCATTTTTTACAGATATGAACTAATACTTCTCATCACTGGCTTCACTACATTTTTCTCTTTCTGTGAGGACTAGTCTCTGCAGAAGCACAGAAACCATATTACTCTGGATTGTACTGTGAGGCTGATAAAAGCATGAGTTTCAGCTCTTTCTCTTAAACTTATTAAGCAGCAGAATCTGTTTCTGAATCATATTCTGTGTTCAGTTTTGAGGGAAGTGAGTAATTAAACAGCAGCTTCACTGCATTTACTACATGAAGGGCACGTGACTGGAGCTTCTCATTACCACCAGAGAGCATAACGGAATGTTGCTGGAGCGGAGCTCTGATAGCATAATGGACTAAAGGCTACACATTGTGATGTCATAAAGTTGTGTGGGAATTCCGTGCGTGCTGACGTGTTGTCTCAGTCTGCGTTAGAACAACGAAGAGAGCGGCTGCAAAGATGAGTTGCTCATGGCTCTGTTGTAGAAAAGTCCACAACATCGACGATGCAGACTATGAAGCAAAGGAGGAGCAACTATGTGAAGATGAGCAGATAAGGAGGAGAAAGAAAGAAAGGAAGAAGTGGAAAGTGGGAAGATGGAGGAAAGAAAAGAAATACCAAAAGAAAGAAGACGAGAACAACAAATATGAGTACCCAGTGAAGTTGGAGGACGAGGCCCAGGAGCTGGACCTTCCAGCAGGCTTCGAGTCCGCCAGCCTGAGTGTCTCGGCTGAGGCGCACCAGAGCGCTGGACATCCAAAACAGGATGTCTTCACTGGAGAGGTGGATAAAGATCTTAAACATCTAATGGAATCTCTGCTGGATGACTCCGAGCAGCTCCAGAGTGAGTAACTGAGTACAAAGACAATAATCAATAATAGTCACCGAATAATTCATAACTGATGAACTTAATCATTCACAAGAAAAGCTAAATAATTCATCCTTACTTAATAATTCACAGTACTGACTGAATATTGATAACATGTACTGATTAATTTAATTAATTCATGCATAATTCATACTAGATGTTGAATAATTCATGGTAGATTCAGAATTGATCAATATATACTGAATAATTTATAGTAAATATTGACTTATAGTATATACTTGTAGATATGAGGAATATATTAAGTTTACAGAACAGCTCTCGGTGAGGAAAGACGATCAATAACTGTTATCAGGAAATAAACACAGCTGGAATACTGACTGTATTTATTCATGTTGAAGGAGAGGAAGAGCTGATGACCATAGAAACTGAGGCCACCACTGATCTGGAGGTCACTGAGCTGGATGTCCAGGAGAGCATGACTGGCGACAATACCATCGTCGTCAGTGAGATACTGGACGTCCTGCTACTGGAACCGCTTGATGAACCTCTGGGTAAGTAGAGTAAATGAACAGATATCATGATGATAATCACACATGTACTTCATATAACAACAGGAATCCAGTTTAATATGAAATCTAATCTGTCTTGTGTCCTTCTAGAAGATCCTGTGAGCACCAATGATTGTGTGCTCCAGGAGATCCAGAAGGAAGAGCGTCCAGAGAGTGTCCCGCCTCTGGGTGAGTAAAAAACATATAAAAACATATCAAATAAAAAATAAAAATGAAGGAGCTGCAAAACTGACTGTGTTATTATGAAAACAGAAAATGGGCCACTGTTGATGATGCTTGCTGACAAGGCAGAAGCCATCACAGGCCACATGGACCAAAACTCTAACGTGACCATTGAGACAGCTCTGGAGGAACATCAGGGTAAGTGAAGGAGAACAAGTCATTTACAGGATTCATGGTAGACTTTGCTTTATTCGTATTAGATAGTGAATAATTCAGAAAAGAAGTCCTGAATACTTCAAAGTATAAACTGAATCGTTCAAAGTAGGTACTGAGTGATTCATAGAATACACTGAGTGATTCAAATAAGACTCTGAATCATTTGTAATTGGTGCTGAATGATTCATAGAAGAGTCTGATACTGAATCCGTCATAGCAGATATTGAATCATTCATAGTAAATACCAATGATCCATAGTAGATATCATTCAAAGTATACATTGAATTATTCATAGTAGATACTGAATCATTCATAGTAGATACTGAATCATTTATAGTAAATACTAATGATCCATAGTAGATACATAATCATTCAAAGTATATATTGAATTATTCATAGTAGATACTGAATCATTCATAGTAGATACTGAATCATTTATAGTAAATACTAATGATCCATAGTAGATACATAATCATTCAAAGTATATATTGAATTATTCATAGTAGATACTGAATCATTCATAGTAGATACTAATGATCCATAGTAGATACATAATCATTCAAAGTATACATTTAATTATTCATAGTAGATACTGAATCATTCATAGTAAATACTAATGATCCATAGTAGATACATAATCATTCAAAGTATACATTGAATTATTCATAGTAGATAGTGAATCATTCATAGTAAATACTAATGATCCATAGTAGATACATAATCATTCAAAGTATACATTGAATTATTCATAGTAGATACTGAATCATTCATAGTAGATTCTGAATCATTCATAGTAAATACTAATGATCCATAGTAGATACATAATCATTCAAAGTATACATTGAATTATTTATAGTAGATACTGAATCATTCATAGTAGATTCTGAATCATTCATAGTAAATACTAATGATCCATAGTAGATACATAATCATTCAAAGTATACATTGAATTATTTATAGTAGATACTGAATCATTCATAGTAAATACTATAGATCCATAGTAGATACATAATCATTCAAAGTATACATTGAATTATTCATAGTAGATACTGAATCATTCATAGTAGATACTGAATCATTCATAGTAGATTCTGAATCATTCATAGTAAATACTATTGATCCATAGTAGATACATAATCATTCAAAGTATACATTGAATTATTCATAGTAGATACTGAATCATTCATAGTAGATTCTGAATCATTCATAGTAAATACTAATGATCCATAGTAGATACATAATCATTCAAAGTATACATTGAATTATTTATAGTAGATACTGAATCATTCATAGTAAATACTATAGATCCATAGTAGATACATAATCATTCAAAGTATACATTTAATTTTTCATAGTAGACAGTGAATGATTCATAGTAAATACTAATGATCCATAGTAGATATCATTCAAAGTATACATTGAATTATTCATAGTAGATACTGAATGATACATAACAGACTCTGAATCATTTGTATTAGATACTGAACGATTCATAAAAGAAGCTGATACTGAATGCTTCAAAGTATATACAGAATCATTCAAAGTATACATGAATCAGGAAATAAACACAGCTGGAATACTGACTGTATTTATTCATGTTGAAGGAGAGGAAGAGCTGATGACCATAGAAACTGAGGCCACCACTGATCTGGAGGTCACTGAGCTGGATGTCCAGGAGAGCATGACTGGCGACAATACCATCGTCGTCAGTGAGATACTGGACGTCCTGCTACTGGAACCGCTTGATGAACCTCTGGGTAAGTAGAGTAAATGAACAGATATCATGATGATAATCACACATGTACTTCATATAACAACAGGAATCCAGTTTAATATGAAATCTAATCTGTCTTGTGTCCTTCTAGAAGATCCTGTGAGCACCAATGATTGTGTGCTCCAGGAGATCCAGAAGGAAGAGCGTCCAGAGAGTGTCCCGCCTCTGGGTGAGTAAAAAACATATAAAAACATATCAAATAAAAAATAAAAATGAAGGAGCTGCAAAACTGACTGTGTTATTATGAAAACAGAAAATGGGCCACTGTTGATGATGCTTGCTGACAAGGCAGAAGCCATCACAGGCCACATGGACCAAAACTCTAACGTGACCATTGAGACAGCTCTGGAGGAACATCAGGGTAAGTGAAGGAGAACAAGTCATTTACAGGATTCATGGTAGACTTTGCTTTATTCGTATTAGATAGTGAATAATTCAGAAAAGAAGTCCTGAATACTTCAAAGTATAAACTGAATCGTTCAAAGTAGGTACTGAGTGATTCATAGAATACACTGAGTGATTCAAATTAGACTCTGAATCATTTGTAATTGGTGCTGAATGATTCATAGAAGAGTCTGATACTGAATCCGTCATAGCAGATAATTGAATCATTCATAGTAAATACCAATGATCCATAGTAGATATCATTCAAAGTATTCATTGAATTATTCATAGTAAATACTAATGATCCATAGTAGATATCATTCAAAGTATACATTGAATTATTCATAGTAGATACTGAATCATTCATAGTAGATACTGAATCATTCATAGTAAATACTAATGATCCATAGTAGATACATAATCATTCAAAGTATACATTGAATTATTCATAGTAGATACTGAATCATTCATAGTAAATACTAATGATCCATAGTAGATACATAATCATTCAAAGTATACATTGAATTATTCATAGTAGATACTGAATCATTCATAGTAAATACTAATGATCCATAGTAGATACATAATCATTCAAAGTATACATTGAATTTTTCATAGTAGATACTGAATCATTCATAGTAAATATTAATGATCCATAGTAGATACATAATCATTCAAAGTATACATTGAATTATTCATAGTAGATACTGAATCATTCATAGTAAATACTAATGATCCATAGTAGATACATAACCATTCAAAGTATACATTGAATCATTCATAGTAGATACTGAATCATTCATAGTAAATATTAATGATCCATAGTAGATACATAATCATTCAAAGTATACAGTGAATTTTTCATAGTAGATACTGAATCATTCATAGTAAATACTATTGATCCATAGTAGATACATAATCATTCAAAGTATACATTGAATTATTCATAGTAGATAGTGAATCATTTATAGTAAATACTAATGATCCATAGTAGATACATAACCATTCAAAGTATACATTGAATCATTCATAGTAGATACTGAATCATTTATAGTAAATACTAATGATCCATAGTAGATACATAATCATTCAAAGTATACATTGAATTATTCATAGTAGATACTGAATCATTCATAGTAAATACTAATGATCCATATTAGATATCATTCAAAGTATACATTGAATTATTCATAGTAGATACTGAATGATACATAACAGACTCTGAATCATTTGTATTAGATACTGAACGATTCATAAAAGAAGCTGATACTGAATGCTTCAAAGTATATACAGAATCATTCAAAGTATACATGAATCAGGAAATAAACACAGCTGGAATACTGACTGTATTTATTCATGTTGAAGGAGAGGAAGAGCTGATGACCATAGAAACTGAGGCCACCACTGATCTGGAGGTCACTGAGCTGGATGTCCAGGAGAGCATGACTGGCGACAATACCATCGTCGTCAGTGAGATACTGGACGTCCTGCTACTGGAACCGCTTGATGAACCTCTGGGTAAGTAGAGTAAATGAACAGATATCATGATGATAATCACACATGTACTTCATATAACAATAGGAATCCAGTTTAATATGAAATCTAATCTGTCTTGTGTCCTTCTAGAAGATCCTGTGAGCACCAATGATTGTGTGCTCCAGGAGATCCAGAAGGAAGAGCGTCCAGAGAGTGTCCCGCCTCTGGGTGAGTAAAAAACATATAAAAACATATCAAATAAAAAATAAAAATGAAGGAGCTGCAAAACTGACTGTGTTATTATGAAAACAGAAAATGGGCCACTGTTGATGATGCTTGCTGACAAGGCAGAAGCCATCACAGGCCACATGGACCAAAACTCTAACGTGACCATTGAGACAGCTCTGGAGGAACATCAGGGTAAGTGAAGGAGAACAAGTCATTTACAGGATTCATGGTAGACTTTGCTTTATTCGTATTAGATAGTGAATAATTCAGAAAAGAAGTCCTGAATACTTCAAAGTATAAACTGAATCGTTCAAAGTAGGTACTGAGTGATTCATAGAATACACTGAGTGATTCAAATAAGACTCTGAATCATTTGTAATTGGTGCTGAATGATTCATAGAAGAGTCTGATACTGAATCCGTCATAGCAGATATTGAATCATTCATAGTAAATACCAATGATCCATAGTAGATATCATTCAAAGTATACATTGAATTATTCATAGTAGATACTGAATCATTCATAGTAGATACTGAATCATTTATAGTAAATACTAATGATCCATAGTAGATACATAATCATTCAAAGTATATATTGAATTATTCATAGTAGATACTGAATCATTCATAGTAGATACTAATGATCCATAGTAGATACATAATCATTCAAAGTATACATTTAATTATTCATAGTAGATACTGAATCATTTATAGTAAATACTAATGATCCATAGTAGATACATAATCATTCAAAGTATACATTGAATTATTCATAGTAGATACTGAATCATTCATAGTAAATACTAATGATCCATAGTAGATACATAACCATTCAAAGTATACATTGAATTATTTATAGTAGATACTGAATCATTCATAGTAAATACTAATGATCCATAGTAGATACATAATCATTCAAAGTATACATTGAATTATTCATAGTAGATACTGAATCATTCATAGTAGATTCTGAATCATTCATAGTAAATACTATAGATCCATAGTAGATACATAATCATTCAAAGTATACATTTAATTTTTCATAGTAGATAGTGAATCATTCATAGTAAATACTAATGATCCATAGTAGATATCATTCAAAGTATACATTGAATTATTCATAGCAGATACTGAATGATACATAACAGACTCTGAATCATTTGTATTAGATACTGAACGATTCATAAAAGAAGCTGATACTGAATGCTTCAAAGTATATACAGAATCATTCAAAGTATACATGAATCAGGAAATAAACACAGCTGGAATACTGACTGTATTTATTCATGTTGAAGGAGAGGAAGAGCTGATGACCATAGAAACTGAGGCCACCACTGATCTGGAGGTCACTGAGCTGGATGTCCAGGAGAGCATGACTGGCGACAATACCATCGTCGTCAGTGAGATACTGGACGTCCTGCTACTGGAACCGCTTGATGAACCTCTGGGTAAGTAGAGTAAATGAACAGATATCATGATGATAATCACACATGTACTTCATATAACAACAGGAATCCAGTTTAATATGAAATCTAATCTGTCTTGTGTCCTTCTAGAAGATCCTGTGAGCACCAATGATTGTGTGCTCCAGGAGATCCAGAAGGAAGAGCGTCCAGAGAGTGTCCCGCCTCTGGGTGAGTAAAAAACATATAAAAACATATCAAATAAAAAATAAAAATGAAGGAGCTGCAAAACTGACTGTGTTATTATGAAAACAGAAAATGGGCCACTGTTGATGATGCTTGCTGACAAGGCAGAAGCCATCACAGGCCACATGGACCAAAACTCTAACGTGACCATTGAGACAGCTCTGGAGGAACATCAGGGTAAGTGAAGGAGAACAAGTCATTTACAGGATTCATGGTAGACTTTGCTTTATTCGTATTAGATAGTGAATAATTCAGAAAAGAAGTCCTGAATACTTCAAAGTATAAACTGAATCGTTCAAAGTAGGTACTGAGTGATTCATAGAATACACTGAGTGATTCAAATTAGACTCTGAATCATTTGTAATTGGTGCTGAATGATTCATAGAAGAGTCTGATACTGAATCCGTCATAGCAGATATTGAATCATTCATAGTAAATACCAATGATCCATAGTAGATATCATTCAAAGTATACATTGAATTATTCATAGTAGATACTGAATCATTCATAGTAGATACTGAATCATTTATAGTAAATACTAATGATCCATAGTAGATACATAATCATTCAAAGTATACATTTAATTATTCATAGTAGATAGTGAATCATTCATAGTAAATACTATTGATCCATAGTAGATACATAATCATTCAAAGTATACATTTAATTATTCATAGTAGATACTGAATCATTCATAGTAAATACTAATGATCCATAGTAGATACATAATCATTCAAAGTATACATTTAATTATTCATAGTAGATACTGAATCATTCATAGTAAATACTAATGATCCATAGTAGATACATAATCATTCAAAGTATACATTGAATTATTCATAGTAGATAGTGAATCATTCATAGTAAATACTAATGATCCATAGTAGATATCATTCAAAGTATACATTGAATTATTCATAGTAGATACTGAATGATACATAACAGACTCTGAATCATTTGTATTAGATACTGAACGATTCATAAAAGAAGCTGATACTGAATGCTTCAAAGTATATACAGAATCATTCAAAGTATACATGAATCAGGAAATAAACACAGCTGGAATACTGACTGTATTTATTCATGTTGAAGGAGAGGAAGAGCTGATGACCATAGAAACTGAGGCCACCACTGATCTGGAGGTCACTGAGCTGGATGTCCAGGAGAGCATGACTGGCGACAATACCATCGTCGTCAGTGAGATACTGGACGTCCTGCTACTGGAACCGCTTGATGAACCTCTGGGTAAGTAGAGTAAATGAACAGATATCATGATGATAATCACACATGTACTTCATATAACAACAGGAATCCAGTTTAATATGAAATCTAATCTGTCTTGTGTCCTTCTAGAAGATCCTGTGAGCACCAATGATTGTGTGCTCCAGGAGATCCAGAAGGAAGAGCGTCCAGAGAGTGTCCCGCCTCTGGGTGAGTAAAAAACATATAAAAACATATCAAATAAAAAATAAAAATGAAGGAGCTGCAAAACTGACTGTGTTATTATGAAAACAGAAAATGGGCCACTGTTGATGATGCTTGCTGACAAGGCAGAAGCCATCACAGGCCACATGGACCAAAACTCTAACGTGACCATTGAGACAGCTCTGGAGGAACATCAGGGTAAGTGAAGGAGAACAAGTCACACCCCTGAACGTCTGATTCATATCAGCATTAATCTGCCTTGATTAACAAACATTCTGCTTAATGTATCATTATTGAAGGAACAGAGCTGAAGTCTGTGCTGGAGGAAAGATCATTTAAAAAAAAGCTTGATTGCTGATTGATCTAGTTTTGTCTTCTAGCTGAGGCGGCTGTAGGAATGGAGGACTCGCCTGAAAATGAAACAGAGACGAGGAAAAGAAAGACGAGGAGAGGAACACGTGGGAAGGGGAGAAAAATTGATCATAAAAAACATACACAAGACAAGGGTGACCACGGATCGTCTGCACCCAGTGAAGGAGTAGAGGGCCTTAAGGATCAAAGGGGACATGACGTGTCCCAGAGAAACATGCCTCACTGGCAAAAAGACCAGGTATGTGGTACAACTATTAGCTATGATCTTAAACTGTAGTTTTCTTAGTCTTAGTCATAGTCACTACTCTATGGATATGTTAGTCTTAGTCATGGTCACTACTCTATGGATATGTTAGTCTTAGTCATGGTCACTAATCTATGGATATGTTAGTCTTAGCAATGGTCACTACTCTATGGATATGTTAGTCTTAGTCATGGTCACTAATCTATGGATATGTTAGTCTTAGTAATGGTCACTACTCTATGGATATGTTAGTCTTAGTCATGGTCACTAATCTATAGATATGTTAGTCTTAGTAATGGTCACTACTCTATGGATATGTTAGTCTTAGTCATGGTCACTAATCTATGGATATGTTAGTCTTAGTAATGGTCACTACTCTATGGATATGTTAGTCTTAGTCATGGTCACTAATCTATAGATATGTTAGTCTTAGTCATGGTCACTAATCTATAGATATGTTAGTCTTAGTAATGGTCACTAATCTATAGATATGTTAGTCGTAGTCATGGTCACTAATCTATAGATATGTTAGTCTTAGTCATGGTCACTAATCTATAGATATGTTAGTCTTAGTAATGGTCACTAATCTATAGATATGTTAGTCTTAGTCATGGTCACTAATCTATAGATATGTTAGTCTTAGTCATGGTCACTAATCTATAGATATGTTAGTCATAGTAATGGTCACTAATCTATAGATATGTTAGTCTTAGTCATGGTCACTAATCTATAGATATGTTAGTCTTAGTCATGGTCACTAATCTATGGATATGTTAGTCCTAGTCTTGGTCTCTAAATGATTGAATATTATTTTATAGAGAACTGAACGTTCTGAATTTGGTGAGAGAGGTTCTGCTCGTTGGAGAGGTGAAGGAAGGAACTGGGTTGATGGACGCAGGACTGTGTTCCACAGCAGACCAGAGGAGGAAACTGATTACAGAAGATCAAATGTAGGTCAGACACCTCCACGGCCAGGAGGACAGGAGAGAAAGAAGGAGAGAAGATCAAGGAACGATCATAGAGTAGAGTCTTGTGCTCCTACACAGCCGCGGTGGAGCACTGGTGGAGGGAGAGGTGGAGGAGCACAGAGAGCTGAGAGAGCTGAGAGAGTATGGTGGCAGCATGATCGCCGCTAGAGAGAAAGAGGGAGACAAACAGGACGTAGAGAGAGAAACAGAACTAAAACTCACACACACGTCACATACAGCATCAAAAAAATAAAAAAAAGTATAAAATCTCCTACAGCCTCTTCAGTTTTTACTGTAATACACATACTCTATACATAATTAGGTGAAAGATACACTGTGTGGTGAAGACCCCAAAAAGACCACCTGAGTCTAAGTACTTGTGTTCCTGATCAGTTTGTTTACAGTTTTATTTCAGTATGAATTTTAATAACTGATACGCTGAGAAACAGTTTTACACTCAGGCGCTGTTTCTTTGTTCTGGAAGACCAGATCCAGATCCTGGTAGAACCAGGTAAGTAATCAAAGACCCCCTTCATCCTGGTGCCCATCTGTTCAATCTCTCTGGCAGACGCTACAGGTGCATCAAAAGCTGGACTAACAGACCTCAGAACAGTTTCTTCCAGTTTGCCATCAGAACTCAACAAATATCAAGTTTTAAGATCAGCAAGCATTTAAAAAATATGTGTATGTGGTCTGCTGGGAGCAGTGTGTAGAGTTTAAGTGTGTGTGTAGAGTGACAAATAAAACGATTAGATAGATAGATAGATAGATAGATAGATAGATAGATAGATAGATAGATAGAATTGCAGATGGATAGATAGATAGATAGATAGATAGATAGATAGATAGATAGATAGATAGATAGATAGATAGATAGATAGATAGATAGATAGAATTGCAGATAGATAGATAGATAGATAGATAGATAGATAGATAGATAGATAGATAGATAGATAGATAGATAGATAGATAGAATTGCAGAGGGATAGATAGATAGATAGATAGATAGATAGATAGATAGATAGATAGATAGATAGATAGATAGATAGATAGAATTGCAGATGGATAGATAGAATTGTGAAGAGATAGATAGATAGATAGATAGATAGATAGATAGATAGATAGATAGATAGATAGATAGATAGATAGATAGATAGATAGATAAAATTGCAGAGGGATAGATAGAATTGTGAAGGCATAGATAGATAGATAGAATTGCAGAGGGATAGATAGATAGATAGATAGATAGATAGATAGATAGATAGATAGATAGATAGATAGATAGATAGATAGATAGATAGATAGAATTGCAGATGGATAGATAGAATTGTGAAGAGATAGATAGATAGATAGATAGATAGATAGATAGATAGATAGATAGATAGATAGATAGATAGATAAAATTGCAGAGGGATAGATAGAATTGTGAAGGCATAGATAGATAGATAGATAGATAGATAGATAGATAGATAGTCTGTTTATGCAGCTCTAAGTCTCACCACTAGATGGCGATACACGCTTGAGCCGTGCAAGTTGTACGGGACACCCAACATAACGACTTTCTACATCAGCGAGCTGCTTTATAATTACCCAACAAACAAACAAACAAACAAACAAACAAATAACAAAACATGTACATATTTATTTAAAAAGGCACATTATTTCTCAAGACCGCACGTCCTCCACCAACTTCAGCTCTATGTTAGTCACTGTTACCAATAATTCACCGCAAATATGAACTAAATAAATTAAAATATGATCAATAAACGCGCGCGACAGGAAAACCGAAAACGTAAACAATCCCTCGTAATCTCGCTAGACTCGGAGGAGCCTGCCGGCGCTCACGCCAGCCTCCGTCCAATCCGAGCAACGGGCGTTGAAGGGCCCCGCCGAGGCTCGTCCAATGAGGGGGCGCGTTATAGGAGCGGCCGCGCCCGCAGAGTGGGCGGAGCTAGGCCAGCAGTCGGGACAGAAAGCAGCGCAGACTGGAGAGTTTTGTTAGCAAAGCGGAGAAAAACACCGCCAGCACTGCGAGCACGTCTCCTCCTCCGAGTCGCTGTCCTCCACCAACACCTTACAGTGGGATTCAAGTAAGTCTGACCGCGTTTGTAGCTCGTGTTTGGCTTGTTTTGTGTGTTTAAATGCCGATTCGCTGCGGAATCCTGAGCCGAAGCTAGCCGCTTGCTCGAATTTCCCCGTTCCACCTTAAATGGTGCAGCAGTTACATTCAGGCGCCAGAATCTAACTGCTGCACCGTTTAAGGTGGAACGGGGAAATTCGAGCAAGCGTTTTTGTGCGCCAGCCAGTGGGTGTGTTCGTGTAATACAGCTTAAACGGTAGCAGGACGTTTTTACGCCTCTTCATTGAAACGTTTAGCGAGTTTAATTCTTATGTGGCCCAACGTGGGACTGCAGAAAACCCCACACAGTCCCAAAACAAAGGATATGAAGCTGCTATATGTATAGATATATATAGCGCCTCAGTGGACAGTACAGGACTGTAGTAGCCTGCCTGGCCCACCCTGGACCACTCCTGGACGTCCCTCTGTGTTGTTTTGTTGGGGTTGGCCTTCCTATAATTCATTCCTTTACCCTAGTAGTCCTGTCTGTCTGGACTGCACTGCTGTAGTAGCCTGTCTGGCCCACCCTGGACCACTCCTGGACGTCCCTCTGTGTTGTTTTGTTGGGGTTGGCCTTCCTATAATTCATTCCTTTACCCTAGTAGTCCTGTCTGTCTGGACTGCACTGCTGTAGTAGCCTGCCTGGCCCACCCTGGACCACTCCTGGACGTCCCTCTGTGTTGTTTTGTTGGGATTTGCTTTCTATAGTTCATTCCTTTACCTTAATAGTCCTGTCTGTCTGGGCTGCACTGCTGTAGTAGCCTGCCTTGCCCACCCTGGACCACTCCTGGACGTCCCTCTGTGTTGTTTTGTTGGGGTTGGCCTTCCTATAGTTAATTCCTTTACCACAGTAGTCCTGTAATGTGGCATCTGTCTGTACTGCACTGCTGTAGTTTTTATTTTATTATTATTATTATTATTATTATTATCTGTTGGTGAATGGAGGAACAGCAAAGTAAGAATTTCATTGTCCAGTGTAGCTGTCTGTTTCTGTAGGGCATGTTTCTGTCCTTGCTGAAGCCCACTGTTGATCCTGAAGACTCTAATTGCCACTCCCCCTCTCTGTTTTAACTTGGAGGAGGTCTCAGTAAGGGGCTGATGAGTTGAGTCAGGTGTTTTGAGGGCAGAGGAAACACCATGTGGGATGAAGGACAGTCCAGGTCAGAGTGACCCTGTGATTTAGAAGCTCCTCATGATTGTTTATGGGAGTCAGTTTCTTTTGGCACAACCCTGTAAGGCTGCTTATGAGAGCTGACGGCTTCTGTACCGGTCACAGAGGATGCGTCTCAACGTTGGGTTTATGTTCAGCGGTATGACAGCGATAATAATCACTTGACTGAGTTATTTTAGCTGATTGTAATTATTAACATGTTGCCATATGAGATAAATGTGTGTGTGTGTGTGTGAGTTAGTATTTGGTAAATACTTCAAGAATGCAGAGCATTGTTTATCTGATCTTGTGACTACTGAATACTGAATTACAGTATTTCAGTGCCTGATGGCTGTTGAATGTGGCTCTACAAAATATTGAGATGCATACCGTAGATACTGAATGTAAAAGTTATGTACACTTTATAAAATAAGCTCATATAGATTTTACACTCTGTTTGGTGGATGTGTGCAATCAAATTCCTGTTTACTAAAAGAGTACAATAGTGTACTTTGTACATGAGCATCAGTATGAATAAAGTTCTACAAAGTAGGAATGGACTGATTACCGATACCGGTAGCCGATACCGATCGAGGGCGGGGCTATATGCCATGACAGGCTACATGCAATTATTATTATTATTATTATTATTATTATTATTATTATTATTATTATTAATTTAAAAAAATGTTATTCAGTTTTGTTAATGCAAGACTTCAGCGCTACAATGTTGCTCAGTAATAAATAAGCAAATTTAAACCATGTTTTGTGATTGGGCCACTTAAGTGTCCAGATCCTCCATATATTGGTATCTGCTGATATCAGCTAGTCATGATTAGGGGTGTAAGAAAATATGGAAAATATTGAATATCGGGATATGTTTGGTGATACTGTATCGATATACAGATTCCTGGCAGACAGTGAATCAATGTATATTGTGTTTAAACCTCTGACCACTAGATGGCAGTGTTGTAATCCATTTTCAGCTCCACTCCAACATTAACAAGCAGCACAAGGGCGCAATGCTATTGTAAACATTGGCAAAACCAAACATAGTGGTGTGTTTTAATAGTAGGATTTGAGAAATCACAGTAAATCACTTTGCTTGCAAAATCGTAATATATCACGATACATTAAATTATGACCGCTGTATCACGATACGTATTGTATCACCAGGTTCTTGCCCATACACAGCCCTAGTCATGATAAAAGGTGATCGTAGATTGTTATCAGCCCCAAAAACAATTTTCGCTTCACATAGAAGGTCCATCTGAATCTCTGTTGGCGTCCACATCATATCGTCCCTGTCAAATGAAAACCAAGCATCTCAAAAAGAGTATCTTTACAGTACTTTCAACATAAGATTAGTGCATTTCTATTGGTCCATTCATCATGAATGTAAATGCTGGCTGTTGCATTCAAGTGATATATAATATGGGTGGATGTAACGAAGCATCGCGAGACAGTTAATAATTGTTGCAAATATATCTAGGACAGGCCAAAACATAATAATAGCAGACACGTTGATTGATTTGAAAATAACACGATACAAAAAAGAAAAAAAAGTGGGGGAGAAAGGAAAACAAAAATAAAATAATACAAACCAAGTGAACTAAGCTATAAAGGGAAAACTAAACTTGCCTAACAACAAAATAAAACCGAATACAATACAAATATTGAATATGGGGATATTATGTTTAGTGATACTGTATCGATTCTCAAAACACAGTATCAATACACAGATTCCTGGCAGACAGTGAAACAATGTATGTTGTGTTTAAACCTCTGACCACTAGATGGCAGTGTTGTAATCCATTTTCTGCTCCACTCCAACATTAACAAGCAGCACAAGGACGCAGTGCTATTATAAGCATTGATAAACCTGTTCATATAGTGGTGTGTTTTAATAGTAGGATTTGAAAAATCACAGTAAATCACTTTGCTTGCAGTATCGCGATATATTGAATCGTGACCGCTGTATCGCCAGGTTCTTGCCAATACACAGCCCTAGTAACCACTGACTCGGTATCGCCATATGACGTTTTCACCACATCGGCCGCCTCTGTTGTGCCTCCGAGTTCGTCCTTATATACTGTATGTGTTGGTTTAGGTGAACGCCGTCGTGTAGTGCCTGAGCTCAGAGCTGCTAAGCTGCTGTATCTCAGTGTTTGTCTTTTTGCGTTTGTGCTGAACCCCCACCCCATCAGGGGGGGATTAGTGAGGCAGCCTGGATCATAGAGGCAGTGAGGGAGAATCCCCAGATCTCGTTATTCGTCAGGAATGAAACTGGCCAGTCACTCCAATCAGCTCTGGCACTCACTAGTGTACATACAGGATAGTAAGTCTTATTCTCTGATGTGATGTGGGCTGATACCAGATCAGCTTTTTCTTTCTTTCTTTTCCTGTACCTTATTTTTTCTCTGCAGTGTCTATCTTTCTCTCTCTCTCTCTCTCTCTCTCTCTCTCTCTCTCTCTCTCTCTCTCTCTCTCTCTCTCTCTCTCTCTCTCTCTCTCTCTCTCTCGAGCTTTCTGGCAGGATAAGCTTCAGCATGAGTTTCCTAGCATGGCTTGCTCTCGCTTTCCTCCCTCCACTCCCACACGGTCTCTCCAGAGAGATGAAAATGTGTTCCTCATTTCATCTTGTAATTTTTTTTTTCCCTCCCTGCTTTCTCTCTCTCTCTCTCTCTCTCTCTCGCTTCCTTTCAGTCCGTCAAGCCTCCTATAGAACGTATGATCAGTGATTTATTGCCACAAGCAATTAAAGCACTGGCAGCTTGCTTAAGTTTCAAGTTTATTTGTCATTTGCACATCATGTCAGGACATAACATGCATTGAAATGCTTGGGGTGAGACTCAGATACAATCTACAGCTTAGCGGCAGGTAGTGTGATGACCTCATGATAACCCCCATCATGAGAGCCCCAGTGCAGTAAAGTGATCAGCGGGATCAACAGACAGAAAGGAACGAGTGTCTTCTCAGTGCTGGCCTGACTGGACTGAGCTGTTGCTTCGTCCATGAGGTGTTGGCTAAGCAGTGGACAGTATGGTCAACAGTTTGTATCACAGTGTAGCTAGAAGGGGGAGGTTTGTGAGCGAATCTGATGTAGAACCAACAAAGCCACTGCTGTGGAGTCTAGGGCTGTGTATTGGCAAGAACATGGTGATACAATACGTATCATGATACGGCGCTCACGATTCACTATATCTTGATATATCGCGATACTGTAAACAGATTAATATATTGAGATTTTTCAAATCCTACTATTAAAACACACCACTATATAAACAGGTTTATCAATGCTCACAATAGCATTGCACCCTTGTGCTGCTTGTTAATGTTGGAGTGGATCTAAAAATGGATTGCAACACTGCCATCTAGTGGTCAGAGGTTTAAACACAACACACAATGATTCACTTTCTGTCAGTAATCTGTGTATAGATACTGTATCATGAAACGTAATATCCCGATATTCGATAGTTTCTTACACCCCTAGTTAGGGCTGTGTATTGGCAAGAACCTGGTGATACAGTACGTATCGTGATACAGTACGTATCGTGATACAGCGGTCACGATTCAACATATCTTGATATATCGCGATATTGCGATAGCATTGCACCCTTGTGCTGCTTGTTAATGTTGGAGTGGAGCTGAAAATGGATTACAACACTGCCATCTAGTGGTCAGAGGTTTAAACACAACACACAATGATTCACAGTCTGCCAGGAATCTGTGTATTGATACGGTGTTTTTAAGAATCGATACAGTATCACTAAACATAATATCCCCATATTCGATATTTCAGTATTTACTTACACCCTAGTGGAGTTCCAAGTTGATGACTCTTGCTGCTTTCGGCTGTGATGATGACCGCAACACCGGGCTCATCTAATGCATGCCACGTGGAGTTTCTACATGGCTAAAATTTTAATTTTTGGTTCTACCATGGAGCAACGATCATATTTGGCTCCTAATCAAGTGCCTGCTTCTTGGGACATTGGAATAATACACTGCTGGAGTGGACCAGAAGGGTAAGCGTGTCTAATAGAGTGGACAGTGAGTGGACACAGTGTTTAAACATTCCAGAAGCACTGCTGTGGCTGATCCACTCACACACTAACACATGACCCACCTCCCAAGTAATATCTGTTCTACGCTGAGCCTGTGGGTGTCCTGACCAAGGACCAGTACCAGCTGGTTTTGTGCACAAGGCCAGGAGATGCAGTTGTCTACACTCACTGTCCACTGTATCAGCTCCACTGACCATACAGGAGCTCCACTCACTGTCCACTGTATCAGCTCCACTGACCATACAGGAGCTCCACCTACACACTGTAGTTCATCTGATTCTCTGTATACTTTATTACTCTGTTCTTTAATGATCAGGACCCCCACAGGACCACCACAGAGCAGATACTATTAGGGAGGTGAGTCATTCTCAACACTGCAGTGACACTGACACAGTGTGTGTTGTGCTGGTGTGAGTGGATCAGACACAGCAGTGCTGCTGCTGGAGTGTTTAAACACTGTGTCCACTCACTGTCCACTCTATTAGACACTCCTACTACTTGCTGGTCCACCTTGTAGATGTAAAGTCAGAGACAGTAGCTCATCTGCTGCTGCACAGTTTGTGTTCCTCTAGTCCTTCATCAGTGGACACAGGACGCAGCCCTGAATGTTCTTGGTTATGGTAGCTGCTCTGTGGTGGTCCTGTGGGGCTCCTGATCATTAAAGTAGAGGGTGAAAGAGGACCTAACATGAAAAGAGAAGTGTGAGTTCAGTGAACTGAGACACTTGCTGGTCTTAATAATAAAATGAATAAATAATAATAAATAAAAAATTAAGTAAGAGGTTAATATCTGCGATTGGCTAGTTTGGCTGTTTTAATATCGATTCTGATTTCTTATATTCTGGATCGGTGCGGCCCTAGTGAGTAGCTCTGTTTTAGTTCTGTAGTTGGGTCTTCAGGCAGCAGTGGCTGTGTAACAGCGGGGCTCATGAGCGGAGCTGATGTGGTGACACTGGCAGTGTGAGTTATCTTCTGTATGTGAGCTATTCTAAAGGGCAGATCCAGGAGGGCTACATTTAGCCTGCACATGTGGGCGTGCAGGGCCGCAGTGTTCCAGGAATGCACCACTCCGAGCACGACCTTCCGTCCTCAATCTCATCACGCTCGGGTTTGAAGGGAATGTCAGAAAACAGCACGTTTAAGGAGTTCTGTTTATTACTACACTGCGTGATTTGCATTGTGTGAGCATTTAATAGTGAATGAACAAGCAGAAATAGTTTCAATTATTATTATAAATTTTTATTTGAATTATCGTAACAAAATTTTGTTATTAGGGCTGTGTATTGTCAAGAACCACGTATCGTGATACAGCGGTCACGATTCAATATATTGCGTTGTATTGCGATACTGCAAGTGATGTACTGTGATTTTTTTTAATCCTTCTATTAAAACACACCACTGTATGAACAGGTTTATCAATGCTTACAATATCATTGCGCCCTTGTGCTGCTTGTTAATGTTGGAGTGGATCTGTAAATGGATTACAACACTGCCATCTAGTGGTCATAGGTTTAAACACAACACACAATGATTCACTGTCTGCCAGGAATCTGTGTATCGATTAGGGGTGTAAGAAAATATCGAATATCAGGATATTATGTTTGGTGATACTGTATCGATTCTCAAAAACTCAGTATCAATACACAGATTCCTGTATGGCAGTGTTGTAATCCATTTTCAGCTTCACTCCAACATAAACAAGCAGCACAAGGACGCAATGCTGTTGTAAACACTGGCAAAGATGTTCATATAGTGGTGTGTTTTAATAGTAGGATTGAAAAATCACAGTTTATCACTTTACTAGGAGTATCTCAATATATTGTGATATATCGAATCGTGAGCGCGGTATCATATGTATTGTATCGCCAGGTTCCTGCCAGTACACAGCCCTAGCATCGATATTGTGTTTTTGAAATATGTTACATAATATCCCAATATTCGATATTTTCCTACATCCCTAGTTACTGTAGTCCCAGCAACACTGATTATATGGTAGGAAACATACAGGCAGGTTTTTTAAAGGCTGTGCGGTTATTAATTATTCAAACTCTGTCTGGCATATTTCTGTGTGTCAGGGATTTCTGTCCTGTTCCAGCTGAGTGCAGACCTTGAGACTTGTCGTCGTCGTCGTTGTTGTTGTTGTCAAACAAAGAATGAATGCTGGCCTATGGCTGCCATATCATCTTAATTAGTAAATATTTAATTATTGTTAACATGCTTCTTAGATGTCCCCACCACTGTTCTGGTTGTTGTTGTTGTTGGTGTTGTGTGTAAATGTTCTGGTTGTTGTTGTTGTTGTGGTTGTGTGTAAATGTTCTGGTTGCTGGTTGGTGTGGTGGTTGTGTGTAAATGTTCTGCTTGCTGGTTGGTGTTGTGGTTGTGTGTAAATGTTCTGGTTGCTGGTTGGTGGTGTTGTGGTTGTGTGTAAATGTTCTGGTTGCTGGTTGGTGGTGTTGTGGTTGTGTGTAAATGTTCTGGTTGCTGGTTGGTGGTGTTGTGGTTGTGTGTAAATGGTCTGGTTGCTGGTTGGTGTTGTGGTTGTGTGTAAATGGTCTGGTTACTGGTTGTTGTTGTGGTTGTGTGTAAATGGTCTGGTTGCTGGTTGGTGTTGTGGTTGTGTGTAAATGTTCTGGTTGCTGGTTGGTGGTGTTGTGGTTGTGTGTAAATGTTCTGGTTGCTGGTTGGTGGTGTTGTGGTTGTGTGTAAATGTTCTGGTTGGTGTTGTGGTTGTGTGTAAATGTTCTGGTTGCTGGTTGGTGTTGTGGTTGTGTGTAAATGTTCTGGTTGCTGGTTGGTGGTGTTGTGGTTGTGTGTAAATGTTCCGGTTGCTGGTTGGTGGTGTTGTGGTTGTGTGTAAATGTTCTGGTTGCTGGTTGGTGTTGTGGTGGTGTGTAAATGTTCCGGTTGCTGGTTGGTGGTGTTGTGGTTGTGTGTAAATGTTCCGGTTGCTGGTTGGTGGTGTTGTGGTTGTGTGTAAATGTTCCGGTTGCTGGTTGGTGGTGTTGTGGTTGTGTGTAAATGTTCCGGTTGCTGGTTGGTGGTGTTGTGGTTGTGTGTAAATGTTCCGGTTGCTGGTTGGTTGGTGTTGTGGTTGTGTGTAAATGTTCTGGTTGCTGGTTGGTGTTGTGGTTGTGTGTAAATGTTCCGGTTGCTGGTTGGTGTTGTGGTTGTGTGTAAATGTTCCGGTTGCTGGTTGGTGGTGTTGTGGTTGTGTGTAAATGTTCCGGTTGCTGGTTGGTGGTGTTGTGGTTGTGTGTAAATGTTCCGGTTGCTGGTTGGTGGTGTTGTGGTTGTGTGTAAATGTTCCGGTTGCTGGTTGGTGGTGTTGTGGTTGTGTGTAAATGTTCTGGTTGCTGGTTGGTTGGTGTTGTGGTTGTGTGTAAATGTTCTGGAGTATGTATTTGGAGCTCGGCCCGTTTATCCTCTCTCTTCTGTAAAAGCAGGATTTGTATCTGAAGAACAGAGTTTCAGCTTCAGGGTATGTACAGTTCTGAGTACTGAACTCTCACCACTACACTATATAACCCTGTACATACTGTAGAACATGGTTTAACAGGTTTTATGTGTCTGGTCTTGTTTCCTGTATACGTTTTGACTTTGCTGTGTGTCTTTGAGTGGTCTTGTAGTGGCGCCGTTGATGAAGACTCCAGCAGGGTGTATGTCGGTGGTCTCTTTTTCAGTTGTTGAGCAGTTCACTTTTAAAGCTAAACATATGTTTCAGACATGACCACACCCAGATATGTTTTTGGGCCCAACACACACACATACACACACTCACGCTCTCCCCGCGCTGACCCCGCCCACGTCACATCTGTTTGGTGACATGCTTGAGATAGCCCAGCCACACTTCCCTGTTCTTATCTGGGTCAGGATGAAGCTCGTTATGAATCATTGATTCGTTACTGTGCACACTGTACATGCTCTGCAGCTTCTTTACAGACTGAGTCTAATCTTCATGTACGCTGGCACTCAGGTGAACTCTCACAGGATAGAGTTCTTTATTTCCCTGTCTGTCCCTTTGAGTTATGTCACAACATGCTAGGAACACTCACTAACTTCGTTTCATTGCTAATGAGCCTAATTAAGCATGTTTAGTTGGATTTAGTAGACTGTAGTTTGCAAAGCATTAAATATTATTATTATTATTATTATTATTATTATTATTATTATTATTATTATTATTAGTTACGGTAGTAGTGATAGTATGGTGTTTTTTTTTTTTTGTTTTTTTTTGCAGTGGTATTCCAGGTTTTATTCCAGCTTCCTTGAAAAACTGAATATACTCACCAGTAGTCAAAAGTTTGGACAAGTGTGCGTGTTATTTATTTATTTATTTATGTATTTATTTATTTTTTGTATTTATTTATTTATTTATTTATTAGGGCTGTGTATTGGCAAGAACCTGGCGATACAATACAAAAGTAGTATCGTGATACAGTGGTAACAATTCAATATATCGCAATGTACTGCAATACTGCAAGTAAAGTGATATATTGAGATTTCTCAAATCCTACTATTAAACACCCCACTATATGAACAGGTTTATCAATGCTTACAATAGCATTGCGCCCTTGTGCTGCTTGTTAATGTTGGAGTGGAGCTGAAAATGGATTATAACACTGCCATCTAGTGGTCAGAGGTTTAAACACAACACACAGTGATTCACTGTCTGTCAGAAATCTGTGTATAGATACTGTGTTTTTGAGAATTGATACAGTCACTAAACATAATATCCCCATATTTAATATTTCAATATTTTCTTACACCTAAAGCAGCTCATGTGGCTCCTCATGAAGCTGCTGGTCAGAATGTTTAAAGTATGTGAACCTGCATCAGAGCAAATGAGCTCATTTCTAAAAGACCCTCTAAACGTTCTTTAAACACAACCAGATGTTTAATTCTGCTCCAGCATTAATTCTATATCTCTTATTCTATAGTTCTGATCTCCTCACACTTATTCACTAATATTATTAATAAATAGGACCTGGGTTGATGTGCCCAAGCTTTTGACTGGTGGTGTACATGTTTCATCGCTCTATTTAGTTGTTTGTTGTTTGTTGTTGTTGTTGTTGTTATTACTATTATTATTATTTTTAATTATTATTATTATTATTGCTCATTATTATCTCCAGAAAAACCTAATATTGTGATGTATATTGTACAACATGAAAATGTTTTGAATGAAGCTGTTGTGGCGGTCTTTGGAGAAAGTAAGTATGATCAAAGTAGATCTGTTATGTCTGATAAATAAAACCAGTCCTCTGATTAATTTTAATTTTTTAAACAGGTCTGAATGCAGTAATTAGGATGCACAACAGAAACCAGTGGATATTTGTACCCAGCGTGTAATCAGTAGGTGTTTCCGTTATTTTGTCCATGTGTGCAGTACTGGTCAGCTCTGAAGTTTCTTGCGTGCGGGAGTGTTTATGGATTGGACTGATAGTATTACACTGTGGGTCACCAGAGGAGCGCTGTGCAGCATTCCGTCGCTCCGCCAGCCCTACTTAGTGTTGCGTAATAACACTACACCATCTGGCTAAGGCGTCTCACACACACACACACACACACACACACACACACACACACACACACACATTTACATTCTCCCACGCATTCACAGAATGCTTTATTGGTTTGAAGTAGAACCGTGTAGTTCCAGGCATCTAAACCTGCACAGTGAAAAGATCAAACGTTTTATTGTGTTTTTAATGTTAATTCAGTTCAGACTCTGTTAATAATCTCTGAGAAGCTGTTCTAGATGATCAGACGTCCAAACTATTCTTTAACTATTCTTTTAATGCTGGAAACGTTTTCTGATAGACGTTCTCCAGCTTTTAGCTCGAATGTTCCTGTTCCACCTTAAACGGTTCTGTGGTTACAGTCCAGCAGCTGAGGTCTTATAACTGCAGCTCCGTTTATGGTGTAATGAGAAAATTAAAAGTTGCTTCATGTTTTTTGCTCTGCTGAAATAGACCACTGGGACCCAGAGAAATAACCGGCTTAGAGAACGAATGAGTGAATAAATAAATGCATGAATGAATGAATGCATGAATGAATGAATGCACGAATGAATGAATGAATGCCCGAACAAATGCATGAATGTACAATGAATGAATGAATGTAGAGATGAATGAATGAACGCACAGACGAATGAATGAATTAATGCACAGACGATTTAATGAATGCAGAGACGAACGAATGAAGGAATGAATGCACAGACGAACGAATGAAGGAATGAATGCATGAACAAATAAAGGAATGAATGCACAAACGAACGAATGAAGAAAGGAATAAATGCATGAACAAATGAATGAAGGAATGAATGCATGAACAAATAAAGGAATGAATGCATGAACAAATAAAGGAATGAATGCACAAACGAATGAATGAAGGAATGAATGCACAAACGAATGAATGAAGGAATGAATGCATGAACAAATAAAGGAATGAATGCACAAACGAACGAATGAAGAAAGGAATAAATGCATGAACAAATGAATGAAGGAATGAATGCATGAACAAATAAAGGAATGAATGCATGAACAAATAAAGGAATGAATGCACAAACGAATGAATGAAGGAATGAATGCACAAACGAATGAATGAAGGAATGAATGCATGAACAAATAAAGGAATGAATGCACAAACGAACGAATGAAGGTACGAATGCACAAACGAATGAATGAAGGAATGAATGCATGAACAAATAAAGGAATGAATGCACAAACGAACGAATGAAGGTACGAATGCACAAACGAATGAATGAAGGAATGAATGCACAAATGAAGGAATTAATGCAAAAACGAATGAATGAAGGAATGAATGCACGAAAAAAAAGGAATGAATGCACAAGCGAATAAATGAAGGAATGAATGCACAAACGAATGAAGGATGGAATGAATGCACAAACGAATGAAGGATGGAATGAATGCACAAACGAATGAAGGATGGAATGAATGCACAAACGAATGAAGGATGGAATGAATGCACAAACGAATGAAGGATGGAATGAATGAATGAATGCACAAACGAATGAATGAAGGAATGAATGCACAAACGAATGAATGAAGGAATGAATGCACAAACAAATGAATGAAGGAATGAATGCACAAACGAATGAATGAAGGAATGAATGCACAAACGAATGAATGAAGGAATGAATGCACAAACGAATGAATGAAGGAATGAATGCACAAACGAATGAATGAAGGAATGAATGAATGAATGAATGCACAAACGAATGAATGAATGCACAAGTGCTTACCTGCACTGAGGGGGGCTGAAAGACTTACTGCTCTGGAGTAAAATAGCGACGCCTCTGAAGTGATGAGAAACTCTGGCGTGACTATTAAAATAATCATTATGGTAAACATCACTGTTCCAACACGAAAGATCCAACTAATTATCTTATTCCTGAGTTGAAGAGGGTGTGGTGGAGCTGGGAAAACACCAAGTACATGGCACTCCAGGACTCGGGTTGGGAACCTATGAACGAACTGATGTGATATTTAACTTTTTTAAAGGTTTATTTAATTAAGAGTTATTCTGAGTGGTTTAGTGTAAATTGCTCTGTTCTAGAGTCAGAACCAGTAACAGTGGTGGTGAATGGAACCAGACGTCTACCTCTATAAGCTCCCTCACAGAAACTTACTACACCACCACTGTATACATCGTATACATACCACTGAAAACACCATCACCACCACTGTATACACTACCACTGAAAACACCATCACCACCACCACTGTATACATCATAATCACCACCACTGTATACACCACCACTGAAAACACCATCACCACCACCACTGTATACATCATAATCACCACCACTGAAAACACCATCAGCACCACCACTGTATACACCACCACTGAAAACACCATCACCACCCCTGTATACACCAACACTACCACTGTATACACCACCACTGTAAACACCATCAGCACCACCACTGTATACACCACCACTGAAAACACCATCACCACCCCTGTATACACCAACACTACCACTGTATACACCACCACTGTAAACACCATCAGCACCACCACTGTATACACCACCACTGAAAACACCATCACCACCACTGTATACACCACCACTGAAAACACCATCAGCACCACCACTGTATACACCACCACTGAAAACACCATCACCACCACTGTATACACCACCACTGTAAAGACAATCACCGCCACCACTGAAAACACCATCACCACCACCACTGAAAACACCATCACCACCACTGTATACACCACCACTGAAAACACCATCACCACCTCTGTATACATCATAATCACCACCACTGAAAACACAAACACCACCATCACCACCACCACCACTGAAAACACCATCACCAGCATCACTGTATACATCATTACCATCACCACCACTGTAAACACAATCACCACCACCACTGAAAACACCATCACTGTAAACACCATCACCACCACCACTGTATACACCATCACCACCACCACTGTATACACCATCACCACCACCACTGTATACACCATCACCACCACCACTGTATACACCACCACCACCACCACTTTATACACCACCACCACCACCACTGTAAACACCACCACTGAAAACACCATCACCACCACTGTATACATCACCACCACTGTAAACACCATCACCTCTGTAAACACCATCACCTCTGTAAACACCATCACCTCTGTAAACATCATCTAAAATGTTTAACACTAAACCATTCTCTGTTAACAGTCCCAGTCATTGGATTATAGAATTTTAAAAAGTGCTGGGATTCCCCTTTAAAAATTCTGCAAATATTATAACTAATGGTCGCTTGTAAAGCTGTCAGAGCAAATCCTGCTGATCAACACAGTCGACATGCATTAACCACTAAACCTGACATTACTGATAGATCACAGATTTTATGTATAGATTATAGATTATAGATCATTTTGCTGTTTAATTTGGCCGAGTTGACCAGCAGGTTTAAAATGGTCTGTGTTCTGAAGAGTTTGCGTCTGTATTTCATGTTACTGTACAGTTTTCAGTGGAGCTCTGTGCTGCTATTCACTGGGTGAATACACGCTGGGCCTGTTTGGCTGTCGGCTCTGACTCGTATTGTTCTAATGAAGAATCAGAGAAATGCTTCACCCTCTCCACGCCGTTGCTGTGCCACCCTAGACCCTCAGAGCGAGAGTAACACAGTGGTCTGAACAGAAATCTGAGAGATTATGGATTTGGGCTGTGATTGTTGGACGTGTGACTGTTGGGATCAGGCGCCGTGTTTTGTTTTAGGGATGTCACGATAACGTGATGACAGCTTTTCACCATCATGAACACATTCATACAATGTCTGGGGCGTCCAGGAGAAATCTAGAACCTAACTTTG
>CM038717.1:4298022-4305522 GCA_021613375.1 Megaleporinus macrocephalus | reverse complement strand
GGTGTTTCACTGCCCCTTAGCGTGCGTGTTCACTAGTGTTTGTGTGTGTGGGTGTTTCACTGCCCCCCGTGTGTGTGTGTGTTCACTATTGTTTGTGTGTGGGTGGGTGTTTCACTGCCCCCTAGTGTACGTGTTCACTAGTGTTTGTGTTTGTGTGTGTGTGTGTTTCACTGCCCCCCGTGTGTGTGTGTGTTCACTATTGTTTGTGTGTGGGTGGGTGTTTCACTGCCCCCTGTGTGTGTGTGTGTTCACTATTGTTTGTGTGTGGGTGGGTGTTTCACTGCCTCCCGTGTGTGTGTTCACTATTGTTTGTGTGTGGGTGGGTGTTTCACTGCCTCCCGTGTGTGTGTGTTCACTATTGTTTGTGTGTGGGTGGGTGTTTCACTGCCTCCCGTGTGTGTGTGTTCACTATTGTTTGTGTGTGGGGGGTATTGCACTGCCCCCTAGTGTATGTGTGTGGATACAACGTTTACATAACAAGGTGTTTTGTAATTTTAGAACATTTATTTAATTTTTTTATGATTTTATTTAATTGTCAGGCTCTGATCACATGGTAATCATGCCCAACCTTGTTTAGAGGGCCTGTTTTATCATTTCCAGTGGAACGCCTAGGTAACCGAACAGCAGAACAAGTGTGAGGGAGGGAAAGAGATGTGCAGGTGGGTGGATGTTCTCATTAGCATCTGACTGGGCCTGAAGCCCTCCACCACCACTAATCTCACCTACTGTAATGCAGAACTGTATGTGTATGAAGGCCACTGCTGGCACCGTTAAATATATTTTTAGTAGGATCGCCTCATCGCTGTGTTCGCTCCCCCCTCAAACTCTCACATGACTCGGAAGAGCCTCTTCTAGCCAGAGATTGTTTTCACTTTGCTTAAAGGATCTGAACCACAAAATAAACTAAATACATACAGTATATATCAATCATTTCAATAATAGTTTTAAGTTATTTCTAAAATTAAGTGTATTATTAAGAATTTTCCCTGATTTGATTGATTGAGTGTTAGTGAGGTCAGGTACTGATGTTGACACATTGCTATGAGGATTTGATTGATTAGTGTTAGTCAGGTCAGGTACTGATGTTGACACATTACTATAAGGATTTGATTGATTAGTGTTAGTGAGGTCAGGTACTGATGTTGAACATTGCTGTGAGGATTTGATAGAGTGTTAGTGAGGTCAGGTATTGATGTTGAACATTGCTGTGAGGATTTGATTGAGTGTTAGTGAGGTCAGGTACTGATGTTGAACATTGCTATGAGGATTTGATTGATTGAGTGTTAGTGAGGTCAGGTACTGATGTTGACACATTGCTATGAGGATTTGATTGATTAGTGTTAGTGAGGTCAGGTACTGATGTTGAACATTGCTGTGAGGATTTAATTGAGTGTTAGTGAGGTTATGTACTATATATATATATATATATATATATATATATATATATATATATATATATATATATATATATATATATATATATATATATATATATATATATAATGTATGTAGACCCATAAAGCCCATTCTGCTGTGTTATTTAAGGATGGTTCATTGTGCCCTCAAGTCTAAGCCCTGTTAGATCCGACAGCCTGGCTTTGTGTGAAGTCTGAGAGCTACCTGATGTTCTACCTGATGTTCTGCTGATACAGGGTGAAGGTGCCGTCATGGTGACAGGGCTGTGCAGGGTTAAGAGCTGCTCTGGAGGTGGGTTCACTGCGGTGGTCTGGTTTCTAATGGAAAATCTGATGGAAAGCTTTGTGGAAAAATGGCACGGCTGGCTCTGATGTGACAGCCCGCAGGCAGACGAGCGTAGTGTTCCCAATTTGTCTGAAAGGTTCCGTCGGGTCAGAGAGGAATGAACGAGCTGGCGGTTTTATCATCACTATTATGGGATGCCAAAGAACTGCCAGCCTACCATCTTGTTCTGTCAGATAGGTCTGGCAAAGCGTGCTTTCTAGAGCAGGCCTATAGTTTTGTGTTGGGATAACTTAGTTAATGCTTATTCTAGGAATGTGATGATATGCAAAATAGACAATACATCCCTCCATCCATCCATTATCTTCCCGTTTATCCGACTAGTCTGGGTCACGGGGGGGCTGTAGCCAATCCCAGCATCATCAATCGAAGGCGGGGTGCACCATAGACAATAATTGTCTGGAACAGAGAATTAAATAGAATCACAGTTAAACTCCATTGTGTCACACTATTATACAATAAGGTCCTGGTAGGTGGTCACAGGTATCTGAAGGTATCATGCTGACTGCAGTGCATCCCACAGCTGCTGGAGGGAGCGTGGAGGAGGATCCATAGAGACAAGACCACCATCCAGGTGGTCCCACAGATGCTCAGTTGGGTTCTTGTCTGGGGAATTAGGGGTCCAGGGTAGTACTTGGAAGTCTCAGTCAACTCTTCAAACCAGTGTGGCACATTTCTAGCTGGAATTAGTTATATAATGTTTGGTCATAATATATTGATTCTCAGAAATAGAGTATTGATTTTTAATTGGTGGTTTTCAGGCAGATGTTATTAGCAGACAGTGGTTTATTTTGTTGCGTTTTAACCTCCCGGCCACTAAACGGCAGTGTTTTTTAGACTCCTCTACACCAACATAAACACGTACATAAACAAAATATGATGGTGTGTTCGGTGGTTTTTGGCTGCCAGTTTTCCTACAAGTAGAGATGTACCGTTCAGTGTTTTTGAGGCCGATTTCGATCGCTGATCACCTTTCAATGCGATGGACTGATAGCCGATAGTGATCGAGGGCTGGGCTGTTAGACACGGCAGAGCTACATGTAGTTATTAGCACAAGCAAGTCATAAAACATGGTCTAAACTGGTTTATTACCATTTTTAACGAGCTCATATGAAACAGTATAATATTTTTTACTAAATTAGAAGTTGGTCTATGTGGGCGTACACCGCTTGATACAGCTCCGGAGAAGCTGCATATGTATTTCCACCTAGTGGTTCAGATAGGAATTGCAGGGAGCTGGCCAGAGGGGGTTTCACGCAGGGCTCCTCTTCCTGGATGAAACGCTAGCTGGAAATACAGAAATTAGGCTTGTTTGTTAAACACCATCGGTCGGCTTTCGAGATCAGCTAAATTGGAGAAATACTAATACATAGCCGATCGATCCTTCCATCTCTACCTACAAGTCTTGCTCAGCTCTTCCAACCAGTGTGGGACATTTCTAGTCGTGTGACGTGTCTCATTGTCTTACTGGAAGATCCCGTCCGCCCCAGAGAAGACCATCAGCATGTACAAGGATGGATTCAGACCCAGATCGGTTGAGAGTGTCTTCCACATGGACGAGTGGGTCCCGAGAAGGTCCCCAAAACATTCCCCAGACCAGAATTTGCCACCTACACGCCGCTGTCGACGTCCAAAGCATTGTCGGTTGAAACTTCATGACGGGCCCACCTAGCTTTTATTTATTAGCAGCAACATCAGCATTTAGGGTTTAACCACTCGTTTGAACAGTGTTTGGGATTCTGATGAAGAACAGAGGCTTAAAATCACGAGCTGTCGAGCCCAAACTGTGTCAGTATTAAGCGGGGACGCTGTGGCTGTGCTCCGTAAATCCCATCCCGCTCTGCTCGAGTCCAGGACTGGATTCAGAAACCTGCCAGTCGGCCTAATCCACACAGCGGCATCTAATTACAGTCAATGATGATAATCAGCTTTTTATGGTCTGCGTCACTGCAGTTCAGCGGAAAGCTCCGGGTCTGAAGTCGCGTTAAGACTTCTCTAAATGAAAGAGCAGTTCAGTACGGCTTAGCGGACCAGTTCACACTAAAGCTTTATTCTTTAGCATGTCACGTTTCAGTCTAGTTTTAAAGCCTGATGATTGATTTTTTATATATATATATATATATATATATCAGTCACCACAACCACCTTCTTTACATCTCCACTCACTGTCCACTGTATCAGCTCCACTGACCATACAGGAGCTCCACTCACTGTCCACTGTATCAGCTCCACTGACCATACAGGAGCTCCACTCACTGTCCACTGTATCAGCTCCACTGATCCATACAGGACCTCCACTCACTGTCCACTGTATCAGCTCCACTGATCCATACAGGACCTCCACTCACTGTCCACTGTATCAGCTCCACTGATCCATACAGGACCTCCACTCACTGTCCACTGTATCAGCTCCACTGACCATATAGGACCTCCACTCACTGTCCACTGTATCAGCTCCACTGACCATACAGGACCTCCTCTCACTGTCCACTGTATCAGCTCCACTGACCATATAGGAGCTCCACTTACAGACTGTAGTTCATCTGATTCTCTGTATACTTTATTACTCTGTTCTTTATTGATCAGGACCCCCACAGGACCACCACAGAGCAGATACTATTAGGGAGGTGGATCATTCTCATCACTGCAGTGACACTGATGTGGTGGTGGTGGTGGTGGTGGTGGTGTGTCAGTGTGTGTTGTGCTGGTGTGAGTGGATCAGACACAGCAGTGCTGCTGCTGGAGTGTTCAAACACTGTGTCCACTCACTGTCCACTCTATTAGACACTCCTACTACTTGCTGGTCCACCTTGTAGATGTAAAGTCAAAGACAGTAGCTCATCTGCTGCTTCACAGTTTGTGTCCCTCTAGTCCTTCATCAGTGGACACAGGACACTGTCTGGATAGTTTTGGTTGGTGGACGATTCTCAGTCCAGCAGTGCTGTGTCTGATCCACTCACACCAGCACAACACACACTAACTAACACACCACCACCACGTCAGTGTCACTGCAGTGCTGAGAATGATCCACCTCCCTAATAGTATCTGCTCTGTGGTGGTCCTGTGAGGGTCCTGATCATTAAAGAACAGAGTAATAAAGTATACAGAGAATCAGATGAACTACAGTCTGTAAGTGGAGCTCCTGTATGGTCAGTTGAGCTGATACAGTGGACAGTGAGTGGAGGTCCTGTATGGTCAGTGGAGCTGATACAGTGGACAGTGAGTGGAGGTCCTGTATGGTCAGTGGAGCTGATACAGTGGACAGTGAGTGGAGGTCCTGTATGGTCAGTGGAGCTGATACAGTGGACAGTGAGTGGAGGTCCTGTATGGTCAGTGGAGCTGATACAGTGGACAGTGAGTGGAGGTCCTGTATGGTCAGTGGAGCTGATACAGTGGACAGTGAGTGGAGGTCCTGTATGGTCAGTGGAGCTGATACAGTGGACAGTGAGTGGAGGTCCTGTATGGTCAGTGGAGCTGATACAGTGGACAGTGAGTGGAGGTCCTGTATGGTCAGTGGAGCTGATACAGTGGACAGTGAGTGGAGGTCCTGTAAGGTCAGTGGAGCTGATACAGTGGACAGTGAGTGGAGGTCCTGTATGGTCAGTGGAGCTGATACAGTGGACAGTGAGTGGAGGTCCTGTATGGTCAGTGGAGCTGATACAGTGGACAGTGAGTGGAGCTCCTGTATGGTCAGTGGAGCTGATACAGTGGACAGTGAGTGGAGCTCCTGTATGGTCAGTGGAGCTGATACAGTGGACAGTGAGTGGAGGTCCTGTATGGTCAGTGGAGCTGATACAGTGGACAGTGAGTGGAGGTCCTGTATGGTCAGTGGAGCTGATACAGTGGACAGTGAGTGGAGATACAGGGAGGTGGTTTTAATGTTAGGGCTGAAGCTTCTTAACCATCAGAGAGTCTTTATGTGGTTCGCCTTGTAGGCTTTCTAAGCTCTGCGGCACTTCCTGTCCAGTGGACATTGAGGTCTGGTTGATGTCATGGACTGTCCTTCCTGCGTCTGTAGTGTGTCCTTGTAGAAGGAAAGAAAAACAGCAGGATGTCTCTCTTCCGTCCTGCTGCCCTTTGATAGTCTGTTCTAATGAACGGTTTTCACCCTGACCCAGCGTTTGTGTGCTTATGAATGGACCGTTATGAAAGCCAGCCCTTCACAGAGAGCCCCTCTACTCGTTGGACCCCTCTCGACAGTTTGCCGTGGAAACCAGATCTCATCCCGCGAGTCTGTGTGGAAGCCTGCCCGGTTTCCACGGAGACGGGTACCGTGGCTTAGCGCTCGTCCCACGCGTTTCCAGCTTGACTTTGTGAAGGCGCGTTAGGGGGAGGGGGGGAGGGGGTGGAGGGGTGGTGCGTCATCAGACACGTCCAGATATTCCAGCTGAGAAACGGCAACCAACACGTCTAGCAGCCTTACAGGACTTCAGCACCACACAGGAGAACTTCGTGGTGCAGTTTTGAAGCATCGGCCATATTTGTTTGGTGTCCTATATACATGTACAGAGTGTATACATACAATCGAACCACATTATTATGACCAGCTAATATCCAGAGTAGCTGCAGTGAGCAGCAGCTAGACGGTCTGGGAGACTCAGTAAGGTCCTGGTAGGTGGTCACAGGTATCTGGAGGTATCATGCTGACTGCAGTGCATCCCACAGCTGCTGGAGGGAGCATGGAGGAGGATCCATAGATCCAACACCACCATCCATGTGGTCCCACAGATGCTCAGTTGGGTTCAAGTCTGAGGAATTAAGGGTCCAGGGTGGCGTTTGGAAGTCTTGGTCAGATCTTTCAACCAATGTGAGACATTTCAAGCCAATAATTGTTATATGCTGTGGGGTGACATTATATAAATTTAAAAAATACAATATTGATTTTAAAATGTAAAAAAATTTGGTTTAAAGTCAGATGTTATTGGCCGACAGTCATTTACCACTAAACGGCAGTGTTTTTTGCCTCCTCAACTCCAACATAAACAAGTACGTAAACATCGAAACTATGCATATGATGGTGTTTGGTTGTTTTGTTTAGATATTAAAAATCAAGATATCACCTCGTTTGCAGTATCACAATTAGGGCTGTGTATTGGCGATACAATACGTATCGTGATGCAGCCGTCACGATTCAATATATTGTAATATATTGCGATACTGCAAGCAAAGTGATATATTGCGACGTATAAAAACACACCACTATATGAACAGCTTTGCCAATGTTTACAATAGCATTGCGTCCTTGTGCTGCTTGTTAATATTGGAGTGGAGCTGAAAATGGATTACAACACTGCCATCTAGTGGTCAGAGGTTTGAACACAACACACAATGACTCACTGTCTGCCAGGAATCTGTGTATCGATACTGTGTTTTTTAGAATCTATACAGTATCACCAAACATAATATCCCCATATTCGATATTTCCTTACATCCCTACTATATGAACAAGTTTATCAATGTTTACAATAGCATTGCGCCCTTGTGCTGCTTGTTAATGTTGGAGTAGACCTGAAAGTGGATTACAGCGCTGCCATCTAGTGGTCAGAGGTTTGAACACAACACACAATGATTCACTGTCTGCCAGAACTATTTGCATGTAAACAGTTTATTAATAATCGATATCCTTTTGTTGAGAATCGATCCAGTATCACTAAGCATATCACGATATTCAGTATTTCGATATTTTCTTACACCTCTAATCGCAATCGTATCAGACTGTCAACAAACAAGTTCTTGCCAACA
>CM038717.1:4203022-4285522 GCA_021613375.1 Megaleporinus macrocephalus | reverse complement strand
TGGCAGTGTTGTAATCCATTTTCAGCTCCACTCCAACATTAACAAGCAGCACAAGGACGCAGTGCTATTGTAAACATTGATAAACCTGTTCATATAGTGGTGTGTCTTATCATTTTCGTTGCAGTATCGCAATATATTCAATTACAACACTGCCATCTAGTGGTCAGAGGTTTAAACACAACACACAGTAGTCTGATACTGTGTTATTGAGAATCGATACAGTATCACTGAACATAACATCACGATATTTGATATTTTGATTTTTTTTTTACACCCCTTATATCCCAACTGGGGAGATGTATGATTACAGTAATTTTTATATATCGTCCCTGTCCAATTAAAAAATAAAAAAACTGTCGGTTTTAAGTTTTCTACATCGTTTGAACACGCCACTGGCCGTTTACATAGTGTGACAGTATCATCATGTATGGACCAATAGAAATGCTCCAAAACAGCTTGGAAAAAATTCTGGTTCCATTGACTTGCATTGAAAGTTAAGTAAGTTTTTGGTCTTGTGTAACGTTATATAATTTTTAAATTATATTTATTTTATTTTATTTATTTATTTATCAGCCATGATTTGGTTCATTATTTTGATTCGTTTTCATGTAATCAATCTGCTAAAGTGTGCTTTATTAGTTTGCACTGGAGCTACAAACCTATTGTGGCTCCCAAGTGTGGAGTAATATGAGAGTAGTTATTGCTATTATTATAAGATTAAAACACAATATGCATTTCTGAGCATTTCATGGATGTAATTAGGATTTGAAAACTCTGCATATTTAGTTACAAGGATAGTAAAATTGGTGCTGTTTTATAAGATTTCGTGGAGGAAAAAGTGATTTTCAGTCATTATTTTAGTATCTACTGCATTTATATTGGCATTATAATCAAATGAGTTGATGTTTGTGCTCATTGTGTTACTAGAGCACATCACAAATGAATCAGACCACAGAGCGAACTGTACAGAGACCCCACTGAAAGTTAATCTGAGTTTGTCTACAGGGGTCGGATTTTGTTTGACATGTTCACTTGTGCATAAAATACCCACCACTCAGGGGTCCGAGACCTCTCAGAAGTGGTGAAACAGTCCGAGCGAGACATGCTGTCTGCACAGTGTTAACTGGCGGCTGTAGATCTTCATCACTGTTCCAGGAGCTGTGAGGAACTGGAGAAGTTGGAAGAGTGAGAGTTCTTCTGTTGTGTGTTTCAGGCTTTCTGTGATGAGCTGGAGTCTCTGATTCAGGACCAGATGAAGAAGGGAAAGAACCCCACCAGCCTCCTGGCCCTGCAGCAGATCGCTGACTTCATGACCACCAGCGTCCCCACCATGTTCCCTGCCACTCCGCAGGGGGGCATGGCCGCCCTCAACATGAGTGAGTGCGCTTTTGCTTCTGTTATCACAAACAGTGCACGTGTTCAATCATTCAATCATTGCTAGCCTTGATAATACGCTGTACTGGAGCCTGGCCCAGACTCCTGCCCGCTAGCCCTGTGCTCCCTGTACTGTAGCCTGGGCCACTAGCTCTGCTCCCTGTACTGTAGCCTGGCCCAGACTCCTGCCCTCTAGCCCTGTGCTCCCTGTACTGTAGCCTGGGCCACTAGCTCTGCTCCCTGTACTGTAGCCTGGCCCAGACTCCTGCCCTCTAGCCCTGTGCTCCCTGTACTGTAGCCTGGCCCAGACTCCTGCCCTCTAGCCCTGTGCTCCCTGTACTGTAGCCTGGGCCAGACTCCTGCCCGCTAGCTCTGCTCCCTGTACTTTAGCCTGGCCTGCTAGCCCTTCTCCCTGTACTGGAGCCTGGTCTAGACTCCTGCCCTCTAGCCCTGCTCCCTGTACTGTAGCTTGGCCCAGACTCCTGCCCTCTAGCCCTACTCCCTGTACTGTAGCCTGGCCCAGACTCCTGCCCTCTAGCCCTGTGCTCCCTGTACTGTAGCTTGGCCCAGACTTTTGCCCTCTAGCTCTGCTCCCTGTACTGTAGCTTGGCCCAGACTCCTGCCCGCTAGCCCTACTCCCTGTACTGTAGCCTGGCCCAGACTCCTGCCCTCTAGCCCTGCTCCCTGTACTGTATCCTGGCCCAGACTCCTGCCCTCTAGCCCTGCTCCCTGTACTGTATCCTGGCCCAGACTCCTGCCCGCTAGCCCCACTCCCTGTACTGTAGCTTGGCCCAGACTCCTGCCCTCTAGCCCTGTGCTCCCTGTACTGTAGCTTGGCCCAGACTCCTGCCCTCTAGCCCTGTGCTCCCTGTACTGTAGCCTGGCCCAGACTCCTGCCCTCTAGCCCTGTGCTCCTTGTACTGTAGCCTGGTCTAGACTCCTGCCCTCTAGCCCTGTGCTCCCTGTACTGGAGCCTGGTCTAGACTCCTGCCCTCTAGCCCTGTGCTCCCTGTACTGGAGCCTGGTCTAGACTCCTGCCCTCTAGCCCTGTGCTCCCTGTACTGGAGCCTGGCCCAGACTCCTGCCCTCTAGCCCTGCTCCCTGTACTGTAGCTTGGCCCAGACTCCTGCCCTCTAGCCCTGTGCTCCCTGTACTGTAGCCTGGCCCAGACTCCTGCCCTCTAGCCCTGTGCTCCCTGTACTGTAGCTTGGCCCAGACTTTTGCCCTCTAGCTCTGCTCCCTGTACTGTAGCCTGGGCCAGACTCCTGCCCGCTAGCTCTGCTCCCTGTACTTTAGCCTGGCCTGCTAGCCCTTCTCCCTGTACTGGAGCCTGGTCTAGACTCCTGCCCTCTAGCCCTGCTCCCTGTACTGTAGCTTGGCCCAGACTCCTGCCCTCTAGCCCTACTCCCTGTACTGTAGCCTGGCCCAGACTCCTGCCCTCTAGCCCTGTGCTCCCTGTACTGTAGCTTGGCCCAGACTTTTGCCCTCTAGCTCTGCTCCCTGTACTGTAGCTTGGCCCAGACTCCTGCCCGCTAGCCCTACTCCCTGTACTGTAGCCTGGCCCAGACTCCTGCCCTCTAGCCCTGCTCCCTGTACTGTATCCTGGCCCAGACTCCTGCCCTCTAGCCCTGCTCCCTGTACTGTATCCTGGCCCAGACTCCTGCCCGCTAGCCCCACTCCCTGTACTGTAGCTTGGCCCAGACTCCTGCCCTCTAGCCCTGTGCTCCCTGTACTGTAGCTTGGCCCAGACTCCTGCCCTCTAGCCCTGTGCTCCCTGTACTGTAGCCTGGCCCAGACTCCTGCCCTCTAGCCCTGTGCTCCTTGTACTGTAGCCTGGTCTAGACTCCTGCCCTCTAGCCCTGTGCTCCCTGTACTGGAGCCTGGTCTAGACTCCTGCCCTCTAGCCCTGTGCTCCCTGTACTGGAGCCTGGTCTAGACTCCTGCCCTCTAGCCCTGTGCTCCCTGTACTGGAGCCTGGTCTAGACTCCTGCCCTCTAGCCCTGTGCTCCCTGTACTGGAGCCTGGCCCAGACTCCTGCCCGCTAGCTCTGCTCCCTGTACTTTAGCCTGGCCTGCTAGCCCTTCTCCCTGTACTGGAGCCTGGTCTAGACTCCTGCCCTCTAGCCCTGCTCCCTGTACTGTAGCTTGGCCCAGACTCCTGCCCTCTAGCCCTGTGCTCCCTGTACTGTAGCCTGGCCCAGACTCCTGCCCTCTAGCTCTGCTCCCTGTACTGTAGCCTGGGCCAGACTCCTGCCCGCTAGCTCTGCTCCCTGTACTTTAGCCTGGCCTGCTAGCCCTTCTCCCTGTACTGGAGCCTGGTCTAGACTCCTGCCCTCTAGCCCTGCTCCCTGTACTGTAGCCTGGCCCAGACTCCTGCCCTCTAGCCCTGTGCTCCCTGTACTGTAGCTTGGCCCAGACTTTTGCCCTCTAGCTCTGCTCCCTGTACTGTAGCCTGGCCCAGACTCCTGCCCTCTAGCTCTGCTCCCTGTACTGTAGCCTGGCCCAGACTCCTGCCCTCTAGCCCTGTGCTCCTTGTACTGTAGCCTGGTCTAGACTCCTGCCCTCTAGCCCTGTGCTCCCTGTACTGGAGCCTGGTCTAGACTCCTGCCCTCTAGCCCTGTGCTCCCTGTACTGGAGCCTGGCCCAGACTCCTGCCCGCTAGCCCTACTCCCTGTACTGTAGCCTGGCCCAGACTCCTGCCCTCTAGCCCTGCTCCTTGTACTGTAGCCTGGTCTAGACTCCTGCCCTCTAGCTCTGCTCCCTGTACTGTAGCCTGGTCTAGACTCCTGCCCTCTAGCCCTGTGCTCCCTGTACTGTAGCCTGGCCCAGACTCCTGCCTGCTAGCCCTACTCCCTGTACTGTAGCCTGGCCCAGACTCCTGCCTGCTAGCCCTACTCCCTGTACTGTAGCCTGGCCCAGACTCCTGCCCGCTAGCCCTACTCCCTGTACTGTAGCCTGGCCCAGACTCCTGCCCTCTAGCCCTGTGCTCCCTGTACTGTAGCCTGGCCCAGACTTTTGCCCTCTAGCTCTGCTCCCTGTACTGTAGCCTGGCCCAGACTCCTGCCCTCTAGCCCTGTGCTCCCTGTACTGTATCCTGGCCCAGACTCCTGCCTGCTAGCCCCACTCCCTGTACTGTAGCCTGGCCCAGACTCCTGCCCGCTAGCCCTGTGCTCTCTGTACTATAGCCTGGCCCAGACTCCTGCCCGCTAGCCCTGTGCTCTCTGTACTGTAGCCTGGCCCAGACTCCTTTATTAGTTTGCACTGGAGCTACAAACCTATTGTGGCTCCCAAGTGTGGAGTAATATGAGAGTAGTTATTGCTATAATTATAAGATTAAAACACGATATGCATTTCTGAGCATTTCATGGATGTAATTAGGATTTAAAAACTCTTCTCTCTCTGCTCCCGGTACTGTAGCCTGGCCCAGACTCCTGCCCTCTAGCCCTGTGCTTCCTGTACTGTAGCTTGGCCCAGACTCCTGTCTATTAGCTCTGCGTTGGCTCTACTTGCCTGCGTTTTTAATAGGACACAGGCCGGTTAGTGTAGCACTCGTATTCTCTGATTACACAGCAGTGCTGGTTCTTGGTACGTTGGTCATGTCCCTGAAAAAGACGGCGTTTAGAAGAAGCACATGTTGCTCCAGAGTATGCTCAGTGTTAAAGGTACCCCTGTTTCATAACATCCTGGCTTTAGAACTTTACACTGGTAACAATCTGGATGGTGCTTTTTCTCTGTTGAAAACCACCTGAACCGTTGACCCATCTGATATTCAGGCCGTTTCACATACGCCTGAGTCCAGAGAAGTGGCTGCTGGGAGTCTGTAAACTGATATACGTGTTGTTGGTGTAGGTCTTGGTATGGTGACCCCAGTGAATGACCTCAGGGGCTCTGACTCCATCGCCTACGAGAAAGGAGAGAAACTGCTGCGCTGTAAACTCGCTGCCTTCTACCGCCTGGCTGACCTGTTCGGCTGGTCCCAGCTGATCTACAACCACTTAACGGTGAGTCGTTCTCTCTGATGCACCATGTTTCTGGCCCTCTAGCATACTGTATATGCTTCACTACATTAAAACTCTGTCAAAAAGTAGAAATTGGGCACTAAATTAGTATAAAAATGGCGTATTTAGGTTTAGAAGATGTGTTAACTAGGGTTGTAACTAGAGATGGAAGGATCGATGGGCTATGTATCGGTATCGGCCGATTTTTAATCTAAATATTTAGCCGATCCCGAGAGTCGATTGATGGCGTTAAACAAATGAGCCTAATTTCTGTATTTACAGCTAGCATTTCATCCAGGAAGGAAGCCCTCCGGCCAGCTCCCTGTAATTCCTATCTAAACCAATAGGTGGAAACACATACCCTTTAATTTTCCACAGACTGACTGAAGCAGCGGTCTCGCGAGAAAAGCATGCGCTGATAGAAAGCTTGTCGTCCGTCTGGCAGTGTTTACCGTATGTGACTCGGACTCATCCAGGACTTTTTCAAAATATATAAAATCAGTGTTTCTCGTTGGCGAAGCAAGACAAAGATATTTAACTCTACTAATCTGATACGACACCACACAGCTGAATACAGCAAACAGCAGAGCTAGCACACACAGCTAACACAAAACTAATAACCCAGAACACCTACAGACCAGATCTGACCGGTACGAACAGAACAGCAGCAACAATTCAATATTCTACATTTAATGATTTCAGATTTAGTTTAAAATAACAGAGTCTGAGTTTAATGACTGCAGTTTTTACTGTATTTATTTAATTATCTTTTTTAGTTTTAAATTAAGGGTCTAAATGTAATGATTGGAGATATTTGTTTGATTTACTTTGTTTATTTACTGTTCATTTAGTTAAAAATATTATTCTGTTTCATATGAGCTCATTAAAAATGGTAATAAACCAGTTTAGACCATGTTTCATGACTTGCTTGCGCTAATAACTACATGTAGTCCTGCCGTGGCATATAGCCCCGCCCTCGATCAGTATCAGCTATAGGCCGATCGCGCTGATCGGCCTTAAAACGCTGATCGGTCCATCTCTAGTTGTAATTTACATTCAGATATAAATACAGCAAAGAGCTTAATACTGTATGTACCGTCACTCCTGTGGCCGTCAGTGATTGGGAGTAGTATTGAATACAAACACTTAAACATAGAAGATCAGCTCACAGTAGTTCCTCCTCCACGTCATGAAACTAAAAAACGTGACCAAAGAATCATATTACAAAATGAACCAATCACGGAGCCCCACAGCACCGGGGGCAGATAGCTTCCACATGTGCAGCGGACCCCAGGCCACTGATTTTAGGAGGACCCGGTTCTCTGGACCGCTTGTGGGTTCAAACATCTCTCACACTACAGCAAACATACTGAACTAGCAGAGCCGGATATGAGCCCATCCGGATTTTACAGGGTGCTTCAGGTGGTTAAACTAACATTTTTCATACAGATCAGTGAGGTTTCATAAAATTATGATTATTATTATTATTATTATTATTATTATTATTATTATTATTATTATTATTAATTAATTAATACCACTACCAGATGCTGAAGCTGTGGATGTGTATCTATCCTCAGGTCAGACTGAACTCTGAACAGGAGCGTTTCCTGATTGTCCCGTTTGGACTTCTGTACAGTGAAGTCTCCGCCTCCAGTCTGGTAAGGCTCCGCCCACTTTCCCCTCCTGTATTAGTTTCAGTGTTTGTTTACTGAAACCTGCTCTATTAGTTGACAGGGACGGGCTAGTCACTCTTTAGGGCTGCTGGTGTGTTTAGCTGAGTGAGGTGGGGAGGTGTGGGGAGGTGTGTGGTGGGGAGGGGTGGGGTGGGGAGGTGTGTGTTTGTGTGTGAGTTGGATTATTCAGTGTCTCTAAAGATTAATGTTTTTGTGTGAAGCTGTTCCAAAACATACTGTTCAAAGTCCATGTTTCTTTCTTTCTTACATTTGTTGTCTCTTTTATTCTCTCTGTTATTCCTTCTCTCTCTCTCTACCTTCTTTCCCTCCTTCTTTTCTCTTTCCCTCTCCCTCTTTGACTCTCTCTCCCTCTCTCCTTTTTCTCTCTCTCTCTCTCTCTCCTTTCTCTCTCTCTCTCTCTCTCTCTCTCTCTCTCTCTCTCTCTCTCTCTCTCTCTCTCTCTCTCTCCTTCTTTTCTCTTTCCCTCTCCCCTCTATGGCTCTTTCTCTCTCCACCTCTCTCTCTCTCTCTTTCTTTCTCTCTCTCTCTCTCTCTCTCCTTCTTTTCTCTTTCCCTCTCCCCTCTCTGGCTCTTTCTCTCTCCACCTCTCTCTCCCTCTTTTCTTACCCCCCTTCTCTCTCTCTCTCTCTCTCTCTCTCTCTCTCTCTCTCTCTCTCTCTCTCTCTCTCTCTCTCTCCACCTCTCTGCCTCTTTTCTTTCTCTCTTTCCCCCTCTCCCCCTCTTTCTCCCTCTCTAGCCCTCCTCCCTCAGTCTTTGTTTATGTGATTAGTATGTTTCTACTGTATGTGTATGTGTGATTGGCTGAGTCAGCAGTTGAAGCTGTAATGAAATACCTGTTAATGCTCACCTGTGCTCACCTGTGCTCACCTGCGCTCACCTGCGCTCACCTGCGCTCACCTGCGCTCGCGTTTGTCCTCGTAGGTGAAGATTAACCTGCAGGGGGAAATTGTGGACCGAGGCAGCACCAACCTGGGCGTGAACCAGGCCGGCTTCACCCTGCACTCCGCCATCTATGCAGCCCGACCCGACATCAAGTGCATCGTGCACATCCACACGCCTGCTGGCGCCGCGGTAACGCTCTCTTATCCAGGACGGGGGCGCCGTCACACAGACGTGCCCTGATTACACTCTCTCCTGGTCTACAGTCACTGTATTGTGTTGTGACTGTATGTGTTCTGTACCTGTACCTGCTCCTCCAGGTGTCTGCCATGAAGTGCGGCCTCCTGCCCATTTCTCCTGAGGCCCTGTCTCTGGGGGAAGTGGCCTACCACGACTACCACGGCATCCTGGTGGACGAGGAGGAGAACGTCCTCATACAGAAAAACCTCGGCCCCACCAGCAAGGTACTGTCCCCCGGCTACCTGTGTGCTTATTATGGTATGGAGGAGCCTTAAAGGGCCGCTCTGCCAGTAAAACCACTAAGAGCTGTTGGTAACACCAGTGTTATTATTTATTTATTTATTTATTTATTTATTTATTGTGTATCTGTGATGTCACAAAATTGACACATCAGCCTACAGCAGTTAAGCTCCACCCTCTCATACCTATGCTGTAAGGAGTGTTTCAGCCTGGACTGCTTGTTTAACAAGCCACGTGGCAGCCAATCATAACTGCGATCATTTGCATATCGTTGCTGATTTTTATTTTTCTATTTGTTTTGAACACGACAGCTGCTCTTTACATCCTGTGAAAGTTTCATGATGAACGGGCCAATAGAAATGCTCCAAACTCACTCGGAATTAAACCTCTTTACATTCACTTACATTGGACGGACAGAAGGTTTTTGTGCTCTCCTGTAAAGTCACTCTTTTGGAGATGCTTGATTACCAGCAGTGACACCTGATAGCATTTTACCTGCATGTTTCTTTAAAGCTGGCTTGTTCGTGAAGGTGAGCTGATGAATGTGTGTGTGTGTGTGTGTGTGTGTGGGATCCAGGTGCTGATTCTTAGGAACCACGGGCTGGTGTCAGTAGGAGAAACGGTGGAGGAGGCTTTTTACTACATCCACAACCTGGTCAGAGCCTGTGAGATTCAGGTAACTCACCTTCCTTCTCTCTGTACCCACTCATAATCATTTCCTGTCCACCTAATCAGCTTAGGAGCCTTCAAACTTCCTTCCTCCGCTCTCGAAGAGCGTCTCCAGAGGTGGAAAGCTGCACCACTGTCACCGCTGTATCACCGCTCTTCTTCTTTTACTCAGTCTCTCACTTCAGCTAGAGCCGTGTTCCCAGTCCTGGTCCGGTAGGTGTTTTCCTTGCCCACCCAATCAAGCTCATGAGCGGGGCGAGCACTGAAATCTGCCAGAGAGGAGGATTATCAGAACTGATGCCACCCAGTGGTTATTAACTGAATTGCAGAAAAAAGGCATTTTACTGCTAGTTGTTCTGCTTTAAAACTGATAACCTTCACGTTCAGTCTTCAGTACTCTCTGATTCAGAACATGGTGTAGGTCCTAGATAGCATTATAACTTCAGAGTGGATCCTGACCAGCTTTAACATGTAATGTATTGATATTATTATGATAATAAAAACAATAATAATGATAATAATATTATTATAATGTTTGTGCTTAACAAACATTGGGGAACTCCAGAAAATGCTACAATGCATTCAAATAGTACATACAAATGAGATTATATAATTACATAAAGTAACAATATGGAAACAGAGACAAAGACAAAAACATAGACACACTAGGAAGCAGTGAAACACCCACATATATACACATGCACGCGCGCACACTGGGAGGCAGCAAACAACCATATATATGTATATATATATATATACGCACTAGGGAGCAGTGAAACACACATACACACTAGTAAACACAAACACTAGGGGGCAGTGAAACACACACATACACACTAGTAAACACACGCACTAGGGAGCAGTGAAACACATACACACTAGTGAACGCACACGCACTAGGGAGCAGTGAAACACACACATATACACACTAGTGAACGCACACGCACTAGGGAGCAGTGAAACACCCACATATACACACTACTGAACACATATATATATATATATATATATATATAGTGAATGTATATATAGTATATATAGTGAATGTGAATATAGTGAATATATATATAGTCACACTAGTGAACACATATATATATATATATATATATATATATATATATATGCACAAACACTAGTGAAGCAGTGAAACACACACTACTGAACACGCACTAGGGAGCAGTGAAATACACACTAGTGAACACACACGCACTAGGGAGCAGTGAAACGCACATATACACACTAGTGAACACACACGCACTAGGGAGCAGTAAAACACACACTAGTGAACACGCACTAGGGAGCAGTGAAACACACACTAGTGAACACACACACTAGGGAGCAGTGAAACACACACTAGTGAACACGCACTAGGGAGCAGTGAAACACCCACATATACACACACTAGTGAACACACCCACTAAGGGCAGTGAAACACCCACATATACACACACGAGTGAACACACGCACTAGGAGCAGTGAAACACCCACATATACACACACTAGTGAACACATATATATACACACACACACTAGGGAGTAGTTAAAAAACCCACATACACACACATTAGTGAACACACACGCACTAGGGGCAGTGAAACGCCCACACACACACACACACACACACACACACACACACACACACACACACACACACACACACACACACACACACACCAGCAGACCAGAGATCTCGAGATCTACATGCAGTGTAACATAAGTAGGTTTATCTTCTGAGTGGATCCAAACAGGGGTTTCAGTCAGACTGTGATCAGATTTGATGTCGTTTGTATCCTTATATACCGTTACTGTAAATATGGAACATTTTTGTTGCAGGTGCGTACCCTGGCGAGTGCAGGTGGTCCCGATAACCTGGTGATGTTGGACCCCAGCAAATACAAAGCCCGTTCTCGTCACCCAGAGCCAGCCGGAGACGGGACGAGCCCACATCCCAAGTGGCAGATCGGGGAGCAGGAGTTCGAAGCCCTCATGCGGATGCTGGATAATCTGGTGAGATTGGGAGCTCCTCACATCATCAACAAGCTCATCCAAACACTCTGGAGACTTTTAGACCACCATATCTCTTAGTCCTGAGACTTTTAGACCACCATATCTCTTAGTCCTGAGACTTTTAGACCACCATATCACTTAGTCCTGATACTTTTAGTCCACCATATCATTTAGTCCTGAGACTTTTAGACCACCATATCACTTAGTCCTGAGACTTTTAGACCACCATATCACTTAGTCCTGATACTTTTACACCACCATATCACTTAGTCCTGAGACTTTTAGACCACCATATCACTTAGTCCTGATACTTTTACACCACCATGTCACTTAGTCCTGAGACTTTTACACCACCACGTCACTTAGTCCTGATACTATTAGTCAAACCACACCCACAACAGCAGCTCATCCTGAGTTTAAACAGTATCTAGCTAAACAACCAACATTATTCATTACACCAGCCTAGCAACCAGCCTAGCAACCAGCCTAGCAACCAGCCTAGCAACCAGCTATAGAGGTACAGTTATTGTAGTAGATATGATTAAAGTGAACTCGCTCTCATACGACTCTATAAACCTTCATAACTCAGCTACGTTAGCTTAGCATAACCACCGAACTTAGCAAGTGAAGCTAACATCAGCTAAAGCAGGCTCAGTAACTGAGCTTACCTGGTTTACCTCCACGTACACGGAGGGTCTTGAACTCCTCTCGCTGGTTTCCTACACGCCCATACTGCTGGAACAGCTCCAGACTTAAGATCCAGTCGTCGTGTAAGACTACGTCCCCTATAATCTTTAAATGATCTACAGGTGACGGAGTGAGAGGACGGTCCTTTCCAATGTGCCCGTTTAAAATTTAGGTTTAGTCCACTTTCTGGATATTTGGGGGTCTTTTGAGAATGGGGGTCCACTGTACATCCAATTACTGCAGCCGTTAACAACAACACCACCTTTCTGTCATTCTGGATTACTAAGTACATCTTCTAGCATTGTTGTCCACCATCTACACCACACACCAACACCTACAGCAGTTTCTGAACAGTGGGCGGAGCTAAACAGTCTTTTAAGCCTTATTTCTTGACTTTGTAAACAATAAAATGTTTTCTGACTTTTAAGAACCACAAGTTAGGATCTTAAACTCGGCTCTATTTATGTGTTTGATATTTTTATATTATTTGCTGCTTAATCTTTAAGAGGCATTTCAGAAATATAGGAATAGAAGACTTTTTAACATTAGCAGAACTGGTGCCACCCAGTGGTTAATGACTGAATTGCAGGAAAAGGTAGCTTGTTGTTATGGTTGCGCAACTATATTGTTTTTGTTTTTGTTTTTTTTTTGCTTTCTGCCGCTGATCTACTGAGCTTCCACTGACTCAGGGCAGACCCTCAGCTGCAGTGTTGGTTTGGCCCACACTCCTCTACTTGTCGTTTATTCATCCCTCCTTTCTCCCATAGGGTCCCGTTCATTTTCAAGCCCACTCAAACATCATGGTTCTGTTTAACCTATAGCCTCCAAACTGCCTGTACTCACTCAGGGCAGATCCCCAACCACACTGACCCACACTCCTCTACTTGTCGTTTATTCATCCCTCCTTTCTCCCATAGGGTCCTATTCATTTTCGAGCACAGCCAAACCTCATTGTTTCGTTTGACATACAGCCACCAAGCTGTGTGTACTCGCTCAGGGCACCCCCCTACCCCCCCAACACACTGACCCACACTCCTCTACTTGTCGTTTATTCATCCCTCCTTTCTCCCATAGGGTCCTATTCATTTTTGAGCACAGCCAAACATCATTGTTTCGTTTGACATACAGCCACCAAGCTTTGTGTACTCACTCAGGGCCGATCCCCAACCACACCGACCCACACTCCTCTACTTGTCGTTTATTCATCCCTCGTTCCTTGCACTGCTTAAGCGGCACTGCCATCCTGCGTTTGCTTTATAGTGTAAACACCCTGGTCAGCCTTTAGGGGGTTATCAAAGGGTGTTATTGATCATTTTTATAAAAATAGCACTGCTGGTTAATGACTGGTTAATCTCTCTCTCTCTCTCTCTCTCTCTCTCTCTTCTCTCTCTCTCTCTCTCTCTCTCTCTCTCTCTCTCTCTCTCTCTCTCTCTCTCTCTCTCTCTCCAGGGCTACAGGACCGGCTACCCGTATCGCTGCCCGGCTCTGCGCGACAAAGCTAAAAAGTACAGTGACGTAGAGATCCCGCCGTCCGCCACGGGCTATTCGTTCACGGAGGACAGCGACTCGGGGGCTCGCTCTCCGCTGAAGCACAGCTTCCAGCGGCAGCAGCGGGACAAGAGCCGCTGGCTGAACGCCGGCCGGCCGGACGAGGCCTCCGAGGAGGGCCTGGATGGCAGCGGCAGCCCCAAGGCGAAGACTAAGGTGTGGACGAACATAACACACGATCACGTCAAACCCTTGCTGCAGTCTCTCTCGTCCGGTGTCTGCGTGCCAAGCTGTATAACCAACTGCTTGGTCTGTGCCTACCTTATTGTTCATAGTTTAGAAACAATACTGCTACTGAATGCTCGTCTGTGGCAGCTGGCTAGCACCCCGACACCTGGGCACCTGCGTTCCCAGTCAGTAGATGTTGCCTTGTTCTTTCTGCTTTGTCCTGATCTCTCTCTCTCTCTTCCTCTCTACAATGTTTGGCAAGCGAAGGAACTGGCGGTTTCCTTTCGGCGAAACATTTCAGCTGCGCTTTAGTTTAATTTAGCGTACGAGTTGGTGGTCATGTGACTGCGTAGCAGCACATTAACACCACAATCGGAAAACCTGCATCCTGACTTGGATGGTGGAAGTCAAGTTCGACGTGGTGTCTCCTATTATCCTTCTAAATTTCTGCTCTATATATTTCACACTGCTGAGCAGAGAGCTGTGCCGGAATGGATCCCCTCATTAGAATTGACTTTGGATGAGGTGGGATCACTAAACTCTATTAGAATAGGTGCACAGTATATGATCATTAAGTATTATTGCCCACCCTGAGACAGTATATGTAGCCCGCTGCAACTTTAGTCTGCTTTCTACTTTTTTTTTTTAAATATAAGAAATATTATTTTCTTTAAAGCATTTAATAAACATTATATATCAGAGTGTAGCTCATCACCAGAGGAGCTAACATCGTTTGAAAACTACACCTGTTGTTTAATAGATACTGTTAACTCGTGTGGTGTAGATACTAGTGATTTATGTGCTGTCAGCGCTCCCTGCTGGAGAAACTTTAGACTGCGAGTGATTTCCAAAGCAGTGCCCACGTGATTAACAAAAAAACACATCACACTGGAGTTCAGGTATTGGTGTGAAACACTCTCTTACACACACACACACTAGTGAATAGTGAAACACTCTTACACACACACACACACACACACACACACACACACACACACACACACACACACACACACACACACACTAGTGAATAGTGAAACACTCACACACATACACACACACTTGTAAATAGTAAAACACTCTTACACACACACATACTAGTGAATAGTGAAACACACACACACACTAGTGTATAGTGAAACACTCTCACACACACATACACACACACACTAGTGAATAGTGAAACACTCACACACACACATACACACACACTAGTGAATAGTGAAACACACACACTTGTAAATAGTAAAACACTCTCTTACACACACACACACTAGTGTATAGTGAAACACTCTCACACATACACACACACACTAGTGAATAGTGAAACACACACATACACACACACACTTGTAAATAGTAAAACACTCTTACACACACATACTAGTGAATAGTGAAACACTCACACACACACACTAGTGTATAGTGAAACACTCTCACACACACACTAGTGAATAGTGAAACACTCTCTTACACACACACACACTAGTGAATAGTGAAACATTCTCACATACACACACACACTTGCAAATAGTGAAACTCTCTTACACACACATACACTAGTGAATAGTGAAACTCTCTCACACACTAGTGAATAGTGAAACACTCACACACTAGTGAATAGTGAAACACCCTCTCTCTCACGCACACACACACTAGTGAACAGTGAAACACTCTTACACACACAAGTGAATAGTAAAACACTTACACATGCATACACACACTAGTGAACAGTGAAACACTTACACACATACACACACTAGTGAACAGTGAAACACTCTTTTACACACACACACACACTAGTGAACAGTGAAACACTTGTATGCACACATACACACATGCTAGTTAACAATGAAACACTCTTACGCACACAGACACACACTAGTGAACAATGAAACACTTACATACACACAAGTGAGCAGTTAAATACTCACAAGCACACACACATACTGAACAGTGAAACATACACACACCCTAGTGACCAGTGAAACAGTCTCACGCACACTAGTGAACAGTGAAACTCTCTCTCTTTCACACACACACACACTAGTGAACAGTTAGGTGCCTCGCTAAAGGGCACTTCAGACGTGTTCTGTCGCTTCATGGGATCGAAGCGGCGACTTTCCGGTCTAGAGGCCGGTTCACTAACTTCCAGCTCACGACTGAATGGCCGTGTATCGTAAGCGTGTCATGATGTTCTCCCAGAATTCCGGTTTACGGTTCGACAGTAAGAAAAATAAATGTTGGGATCCGTTTCGGCTGCAGCCTTTGTGTCTATCCCGAGCAGTGTCCTGTCTATCACACTGCCAAGCCCCGCCCCCTCGTCCTCTCCCTCCCAGTCGGTTGGCTGTCAGGGTGCTCTCTAGCTGCCCACTGCATGCTGTGTTGCATGACTTATCAGATGCATTGTGGTGAGTCTCCTGGTGCGCCAGGAGGTCGTGGCATGTGCCGGAAGTGAGTGTGGCTGATCACTTGTGCTTTTACGACTTTCTTTCTTGGTTCTGTTGTGCTCTGTTTATCGTTTACGCTTTCTTTGGTGCTTCGTTTATCTGTTAGCGAGGTTCTGTGGTCCGGTGGAGCAGGTTATTATAACACCACCACGTTGGTCCCACCACATAGGAGATAAACACAAGCGGTTAAAACTGAAAGACCCGGTTCTCTACCGTAAACAACCCCATATGATGATTCACGAGCAGAGAAAACTCACACTGACGCACTTTTGATGGTGCATTAAAAGAGTATTTCTTGAACTTCTGTTATATAATAATATATACCGTAGCCACTTCAGGTTTTTAGACAGTAGCTCATCTCCCTGGAGGGGAAAGAGGGGAATGACCTAACGCAGGATGTCTGCAATGTAATGTCTGTGTGTGTGGGTATGTGTGTGTGTGTGTCTGTGTGTGTGTGTGTGTGTGTGTGTAGCTGCTGTATTTGAACGCAGCAGCTTTTATGTAAAAAAAATATATATTATAAATGAATCAATTAAAAATGACTCAAAATGGCTTAGAAAGAAACTTTTAACATTGATTACAATAAAAGTTAAACACTTTGGCCTCCTCTGTAAATATACTGCATTTTTTTAAATATACTTACAGTATATACAGTTTTAGATGCACTACCAGTCAAACGTTTTAGATACACTACCAGACAAACGTTTTAGATACACTACCAGTCAAACGTTTTAGATACACTACCAGTCAAACGTTTTAGATACACTACCAGTCAAACGTTTTAGATACACTACCAGTCAAACGTTTTAGTACACTACCAGTCAAACGTTTTAGTACACTACCAGTCAAACGTTTTAGATACACTACCAGACAAACGTTTTAGATACATTACCGGTCAAACGCTTTAGATACACTACCAGTCAAACGTTTTAGTACACTACCAGACAAACGTTTTAGATACACTACCAGACAAACGTTTTAGATACACTACCAGTCAAACGTTTTAGATACACTACCAGACAAACGTTTTAGATACACTACCAGTCAAACGTTTTAGATACACTACCAGACAAACGTTTTAGATACACTACCAGTCAAACGTTTTAGATACACTACCAGACAAACGTTTTAGTACACTACCAGACAAACGTTTTAGATACACTACCAGACAAACGTTTTAGATACACTACCAGTCAAACGTTTTAGTACACTACCAGTCAAACGTTTTAAATACACTACCAGTCAAACGTTTTAGATACACTACCAGTCAAACGTTTTAAATACACTACCAGACAAACGTTTTAAATACACTACCAGACAAACGTTTTAGATACACTACCAGTCAAACGTTTTAGATACACTACCAGTCAAACGTTTTAGTACACTACCAGTCAAACGTTTTAAATACACTACCAGACAAACGTTTTAGATACACTACCAGACAAACGTTTTAGATACACTACCAGACAAACGTTTTAGATACACTACCAGTCAAACGTTTTAGTACACTACCAGTCAAACGTTTTAAATACACTACCAGTCAAACGTTTTAAATACACTACCAGTCAAACGTTTTAGATACACTACCAGTCAAACGTTTTAGTACACTACCAGACAAACGTTTTAGATACACTACCAGACAAACGTTTTAGATACACTACCAGACAAACGTTTTAGTACACTACCAGACAAACGTTTTAGATACACTACCAGTCAAACGTTTTAGATACACTACCAGACAAACGTTTTAGATACACTACCAGACAAACGTTTTAGATACACTACCAGTCAAACGTTTTAGTAACACTACCAGACAAACGTTTTAGTAACACTACCAGACAAACGTTTTAGATACACTACCAGACAAACGTTTTAGTAACACTACCAGACAAACGTTTTAGTAACACTACCAGATTTCTGACTACCAAACTTCTGACTGGTAGTGTGTACAGTGTATATACAGTGTATGTACTTGTATGCTTATAAAGCCACACTACGGTACCTTTAAACTCCTGTTGCTTTTGGCTGAATTGCTTATAGATTATAGATGCTGGAAACAAAGTTTGCGTTTTCAGTTTCAGGTTTTTAGGTTATTTGTATATTTTAAAAAAACTCTTTCTCAAATACTTAAAAAATGTAAAGAAATCTAAATGTGTTAGGTCGCTCCTCACTTTTCCCTTCATGTGCTTCTACTTTACCAGAGAGACCAAATCTGGGGTCACAGAAAGACACTATGTTGGTAAACTGTACCACGTACCATAATTTCAGAAATTCCTGCTGCCCGGATAATTTGGGAATAGGTTGGGAGTTTTCTGGGAATTGGCTAAAATGACCCCAGTATTTGCAGCTGTAACCCAAACTGTAGTGGGGAAAAGCTAGAGCGTCGCTGCTTTTGGTGTGGACCTGAATCTGCAGAGTCATTGCTTGCGGTTTGATGACTCCAGGTCTTCTCCTTAAACTGGCCTTTTGATCTTCAGTTGGCTTTTTTTTGTTTGTTTGTTTATTTTTTTAATCTTTGGTTCAAAATTTGAGTTTCCTGTTTGTATTTCAGAGTTAAGAGTTGATGACAGATTCCCATATCTGTTCCCGAGCATGAGTGTCCTCTAAACTAAACAAAGAAAAGAAAAAAAAACAAAAAAAAATAAAAATAAATGTGAAGTTCTTAACTCTCCAAACGATTATCTCTAGTTGGGGGAGTGCGAGTGTTGTGTTGTGAGGCTCTATTCGTGATCAGTGAGTATCTCATGTTTCCATGTTCATCCCATGTGCCCCCTCTTTCTCCAGCGCCCCCATATGGAAACCCTCCCTCATGACTTTTGGTTCTGCGCTGAAAAAGCTACTATAATGAAGTCATGGCTACTCATGCTGAGCCCGATGCTAACGTTTACTGCTTTCAACAAAACGCTTCGTCAACAATTCCCAACTTATTAAAGATGCTGAGACTTTTAAAGCAACATGCATCCGCTGTTCATTAACCATCATGATCTGGCGATTAGTACCAGCTTATTATCACCAACCAGTGTGTTTGAGCGCCACCTTCAGGCCTAATTTATAGCACATTGTAAATTAAAGCAAGATTCTAGAAGAGTGTCTTGAAGTGACCACACGTAAATAGAGACAACTTGAAGTTAATTCCAGTCACACTGGTGAGCTGTATTGTTCATTACTGGGCACCACTCAGTCCATCCCTGGTGTGCATCTGTGTAGCTGTGTGTGTTTTTGTTTGTTTGTTTGTTTGTTTGTTTGTTTGTGTGGGTGTGTATTGTAGGGATGTGCATTCTAACAAAGCTGCTGTTCCACTGCATGGTACAGGCTTGACTCGACTCGGCTCTAAACCTTCCTCAGATCAGGGAAAGAAACCCCGAGATAAACCAGACTCAAAAAGGGGAACCCTACTCCTCTGGTCCGCATCTGATAGCAAAACAAACACAAAAGCAGGAGAAGAAAACATCTGTTATTAAATAAGCCAGCAGTAGGTGGCAGTGTCCTGCAGGCACAGCTATAAAGTATTAGACAGCAGGAGCTCCAGAATGCAGGCAAACGGGGGCACCTGGTCAGAGCAGGCGCTACTGCATCAGACCAGCACAGGATGGCCAGTTGTTCTGTGTCACACCAGCACAGGCTGGGCAGTTGTTCAGCATCAGACCAGCACAGGATGGCCAGTTGTTCTGTGTCACACCAGCACAGGATAGGCAGTTGTTCAGCGTCGGACCAGCACAGGATAGGTTGTTGTTCAGCGTCGGACCAGCACAGGATAGGTTGTTGTTCAGCGTCGGACCAGCACAGGATGGGCAGTTGTTCAGCGTCGGACCAGCACAGGATGGGCAGTTGTTCAGCGTCGGACCAGCACAGGATGGGTCGTTGTTCAGCGTCGGACCAGCACATGATAGGCAGTTGTTCAGCGTCGGACCAGCACAGGATAGGCAGTTATTCAGCGGCGGACCAGCACAGGATAGGCAGTTGTTCAGCGGCGGACCAGCACAGGATAGGCAGTTGTTCAGCGTCGGACCAGCACAGGATAGGCAGTTGTTCAGCGTCGGACCAGCACAGGATAGGCAGTTATTCAGCGGCGGACCAGCACAGGATAGGCAGTTGTTCAGCGTCGGACCAGCACAGGATAGGCAGTTGTTCAGCGGCGGACCAGCACAGGATAGGCAGTTGTTCAGCGTCGGAACAGCACAGGATAGGCAGTTGTTCAGCGTCGGAACAGCACAGGATAGGCAGTTGTTCAGCGTCGGAACAGCACAGGATAGGTTGTTGTTCAGCGTCGGACCAGCACAGGATAGGTTGTTGTTCAGCGTCGGACCAGCACAGGCTAGGTCGTTGTTCAGCGTCGGACCAGCACAGGCTAGGCCGTTGGAGGAGGTGCAATACCCACATTAGAAAACAAGGTGGCGGGCGGTCAGTTGAGTAAAGTTGTACCGTGCAGCCGAAAAGCAGCTTAAAGGCCTTTTCACACCGAGTCTGATCTCCACGGACAAAAACCATTTCCCTATGGAGTCTGAAACGGCCGGGCTGCAGCGCTGCGTACATTTATTAATTTATTAAACATGCACAGCCTTCTAAGGAAATTAAACAAGAGTTATATTTAAAAAAAATAATGATTTAATAATAATAAATAATAAAATCCTGTTTGCATTCCCATTCTTTTGCACTGTATTCCAGTAGGTCTGCAAGAGAACTGCTGTGTCTCTGTGTAATCTGATGTAGTACGGCTGCGTTACATATCAGGCTGACCAATCAGAGCTCTGTTGCCAAGTATATGAGCGTGCTGGTCTAATCTAACTGTTGTAGCAGAGCACAAAGCTTTTATGACATGCTAACGGTGAAGCTATGAAGCTTAATGACCTTACATGGAGCATCATAGCTGCATAGCTGTACAGAGTTCTGTGTGTAGACTGTTTATAGCTGCGTCCTATGTTTGGATTTCGTTGCTATGTGATTATATATTTATATTTATCTTATATATAATTCTTTAAACAGGTCTTAGTGGTGATGCAGCGGTCATCACTGCTTCACATGCTGACCGTGTAGCTCTCAGTCTCTTCTTTACAGGCTGTAAGTTCAGGATAGTTGTTTATGGGTTTTAGGTTGTTCACACAGTTCAAGCCCACCGCAGAGAAGCCCCCCTCAGGCTGTTTCATCACAGATACGCCACTTTCAGAGGGTTAGATTATCATTATGGCTATGTGTGACTTACTAAGCCCCTCCCCCCGCAGTGCCCATGCACATCCCAGGTGTGAAGGTGTGTGTGTGTGTGTGTTGTTGATCTTGATCAGAGCTCTGCCTCCTTCAGACGCCTCACAGTCACTGCTTATAAAGCACACAGCGCTTCTGCCTCACCCTGCCCCCCCCCTCGTCCTTCCCCACCGCCCCCTGCTGCTCCTCACGACCTCTCATCCTCTACTCCTTCACTTTCTCTACTCTTGTGTCCCTCTCTTCCTTCCTCTTCTTTTTTTATTTCCTTCTTCAGGATTCGGTTTTCCTTTCTTACGGTAAATCCAGCAGCAACAAGTATCAATGATGATGAGCCGGATCACAGCGCTCGGTTTAGATTAGACTTCCTCTCAGAGGTGAAGACGATGCCAGACGCCTATTCGGTTATGCAAATTATGCAGATATAATATATAAACACACTGTGGGAGCAAAACATGTGCCGGCTGCCCTTTACATTCTGTCAGTGTTTCATGATGAACGGAGCGATAGAAGTGATCCAGGGTGACTTCCATTAACTTCCATTCAGAGTCTTCTGCCGTGTTTAGAGGCGAGGCTTTGTCGTGATAGTGACTCTGGGTGAAAGTGTTCTTGATTACACTGTATAAACAGAGCCAGTGTAAATGTTCTGAGTCCAGGCTTTCATTAGCATTTAGATCACGCAAAGCTTCACACCTGTTTACTCTGAAGCATCGCTGACTTTCACGTAGTAACGTTGGCTTGACAAAACCAGCTGATCGTTCTTTTGTTTTAGAGCTTAGATGCGCAGAACTTAATGAGATTGTAAAGCCTATTCAGGAATAATGCATATGTGACAGATTGCACATATGGTTTACGCTATAACCTTAGCAACCACCTGGGATACTATAGCTATAACCTTAGACACCATCTACGATACCGTTGATCATGCAGCTCTCAGGCTTTTCTACGGGCTGCAAGTTCAGGTTAGAGTTGTTTTTGAGCTGGGATACTGCTCAGGTGGGAAACCACCTGAGATAGTATAAACTTAGAAACCACCTGGGATACTTTAGCTATAACCTTAGCAACCACTAGACTGTAAGTTCAGGATGCAACTGTATTGAGCTGGCATACTATAGCTATAACATTAGAAACCACCTGGGACATTATAACCTTAGAAACCAACTGCGACACTATAGCTATAACCTTAGATATCAACTGAGATACTATAGCTTAAATCTTAGAAACCACCTGGTATATTGTAGCTATAACCTTAGCAGCCACCGGGGATACTATATCTGTAACCTTGGAAACCACCTGCAATACTATAACAATAACCTTAGCAACCACCTGGGATACTATAGCTAAACCTTAGAAACCACCTGGAATACTAAAGCTGTAACCTTAGAAACTGCCTGGTATACTATGGCTCTAACCTTAGAAACCACCTGGGATACTATATCTGTAACCTTAGAAGCTGCCTGAGATACTAAAGCTGTAACCTTAGAAACCACCTGGAATACTAAAGCTGTAACCTTAGAAACCGCCTGGAATACTAAAGCTAAAAACCTTAGACATCATCTAGGATACCGTTGATCATGCAGCTCTCAGGCTTTTCTACGGGCTGCAAGTTCAGGTTAGAGTTGTTTTTGAGCTGGGATACTGCTCAGGTGGGAAACCACCTGAGATACTACAAACTTAGAAACCACCTGGGATACATTAGCTATAACCTTAGCAACCACTAGACTGTAAGTTCAGGATGCAACTGTATTGAGCTGGCATACTATAGCTATAACATTAGAAACCACCTGGGACATTATAACCTTAGAAACCAACTGCGACACTATAGCTATAACCTTAGATATCAACTGAGATACTATAGCTTAAATCTTAGAAACCACCTGGTATATTGTAGCTATAACCTTAGCAGCCACCGGGGATACTATATCTGTAACCTTGGAAACCACCTGCAATACTATAACAATAACCTTAGCAACCACCTGGGATACTATAGCTAAACCTTAGAAACCACCTGGAATACTAAAGCTGTAACCTTAGAAACTGCCTGGTATACTATGGCTCTAACCTTAGAAACCACCTGGGATACTATATCTCTAACCTTAGAAGCTGCCCGAGATACTAAAGCTGTAACCTTAGAAACCACCTGGAATACTAAAGCTGTAACCTTAGAAACCACCTGGAATACTACAGCTGTAACCTTAGAAACCACCTGGAATACTAAAGCTGTAACCTTAGAAACCGCCTGGAATACTGAAGCTGTAACCGTAGAAACCGCCTGGAATACTAAAGCTGTAACCGTAGAAACCGCCTGGAATACTAAAGCTGTAACCTTAGAAACCGCCTGGAATACTAAAGCTGTAACCTTAGAAACCACCTGGAATACTAAAGCTGTAACCTTAGAAACCGCCTGGAATACTAAAGCTGTAACCTTAGAAACCGCCTGGAATACTAAAGCTGTAACCTTAGAAACCACCTGGAATACTACAGCTGTAACCTTAGAAACCACCTGGAATACTAAAGCTGTAACCTTAGAAACCGCCTGGAATACTGAAGCTGTAACCGTAGAAACCGCCTGGAATACTAAAGCTGTAACCGTAGAAACCGCCTGGAATACTAAAGCTGTAACCTTAGAAACCGCCTGGAATACTAAAGCTGTAACCTTAGAAACCGCCTGGAATACTAAAGCTGTAACCTTAGAAACCGCCTGGAATACTAAAGCTGTAACCTTAGTAACCGCCTGGAGAACTTAAGCTGTAATGTTAGAAACCACCTGGAATACTAAAGCTGTAACCTTAAAAACCGCCTGGAATACTAAAGCTGTAACCTTAGAAACCGCCTGGAGAACTTAAGCTGTAATGTTAGAAACCACCTGGAATACTAAAGCTGTAACCTTAAAAACCGCCTGGAATACTAAAGCTGTAACCTTAGAAACCGCCTGGAATACTGAAGCTGTAACCTTAGAAACCGCCTGGAATACTAAAGCTGTAACCTTAGAAACCACCTGGAATACTAAAGCTGTAACCTTAGAAACCGCCTGGAATACTAAAGCTGTAACCTTAGAAACCGCCTGGAATACTAAAGCTGTAACCTTAGAAACCGCCTGGAATACTAAAGCTGTAACCTTAGAAACCGCCTGGAATACTAAAGCTGTAACCTTAGAAACCGCCTGGAATACTAAAGCTGTAACCTTAGAAACCGCCTGGAATACTAAAGCTGTAACCTTAAAAACTGCCTGGAATACTAAAGCTGTAACCTTAGAAACCGCCTGGAATACTAAAGCTGTAACCTTAGTAACCGCCTGGAGAACTTAAGCTGTAACGTTAGAAACCACCTGGAATACTAAAGCTGTAACCTTAGAAACCGCCTGGAATACTAAAGCTGTAACCTTAGAAACCGCCTGGAATACTAAAGCTGTAACCTTAGAAACCGCCTGGAATACTATAGCTGTAACCTTAGAAACCGCCTGGAATACTATAGCTGTAACCTTAGAAACCGCCTGGAATACTAAAGCTGTAACCTTAGTAACCGCCTGGAATACTAAAGCTGTAACCTTAGTAACCGCCTGGAGAACTTAAGCTGTAACGTTAGAAACCACCTGGAATACTAAAGCTGTAACCTTAGAAACCGCCTGGAATACTAAAGCTGTAACCTTAGAAACCGCCTGGAATACTATAGCTGTAACCTTGGTAGGCACCTAGGATACCATATCTATACTACAGCCGTGACTTTGTCAAGCCAACTGAAAGTTCACAAACTCCCCCGGATGGTTTTATTGTAGTAGCTTATAATAAATAATTAAAATGTGTGTCGTTCTTAAATAAATGTTTTTTGTGAAACGTTACAGACTTTCAAATAATTATTATTAATAAAAATAATTCAAATTATTTTAACAGGGAATCATATAGAGTACAAAACTGGAAGTGATGGTACTTAAATGTGTTTAAATGGGAGACAGACGCCATTCAGAAACGGTTGAAGCTGAATTCTTCATCATCATTGGTTCACTGCTCTGTGGAGTATTGTTGCAGTAATTAACTGTCAGTTGAGTTTGATCTGTCATTTTTTGTTTTTCTTCTCATTTGAAAAGCATGACATATGGTTCTGTTCAGCTTGTGTATATATATATATTTATTTTTGTGTTTGTTTTTCTTGTTAAGTTCTATTTTTTCCCCTCTGTTTTATTTGCGGCCTGTTTGAATCTTTGCTTTGATGATTGCAGTGGACGAAGGAGGAGAGCCTTCGACAGGCTGCTGTGGCCAATCAGTTTGTTCCACTTAACACAAACCCTAAAGAGGTCCAGGAGATGCGCAACAAGGTCAGAACACTTCAGTCCGCAGATTTTACAAAGCGAGACTGTGATTAAACTTGGGGTAACTCATGGTATTTAATCACATTTGATATGACATTTAAATGTCACATTAATAACTTGATTTCATGTTAAATTATTGGGGCATATTTGATGAACTTTAACTGATTTAGTATTATAAATGTTCTACAATAGAAAGAGTGTGTGTGTGTGTGTGTGTGTGTATATATATATATATATATATATACACACTCCTTCTACTGTAGATAAAGATAATCCCCCCATATATATATATATATATATATATATATATAAGCTTTGAATATGTTTATGTATGATAAACCTTCTACTATTCAGATATTATAGTGAGTGAAGGTATTTAATTTATTCTCCATCACCGTCTGGATACTGAATTTCTCCACAGATCCGTGAGCAGAACCTGCAGGATATTAAAACAGCAGGACCTCAGTCCCAGGTGCTCACAGGGGCCGTGGTGGACCGTTCCTTTGTTCAGGTGAGCTGAAACCCTTTCCATCAACCTATGTAGAACCCCCTACCTTGTGCTTCCACTCAGTGGCCACTTTATAAGAAACACCCACTTTGTAGTTCCACTCACTGGCCACTTTATAAGAAAAACACTTCTCTTGTGCTTCCACTTGCTGGCCACTTTATTAGAAACACCCATCTTGTGCTTCCACTCACTGGCCGCTTTATTAGAAACACCTACATTGTACTTCCTCTAACTGTCCACTTTATTAGAAACACCTACATTGTTCTTCCACTTCCACTTACGGGCCATAATATTAGAAACTCCTACCTTGTACTTTCACTCGCTGTTCACTTTATTAGAAACACCCACCTTGCACTTCTATATACTGGCCGCTTTATTAGAAACACCTACGTTGTACTTCTACATACAGGCCGCTTTATTAGAAACACCCACCTTTTGCTTCTGTTCAGTGGCCACTTTATTAGAAACACCCACCTTGTAGTTCCACTCACTGGCCACTTTATTAGAAACACCTACGTTGTACTTCTACATACAGGCCGCTTTATTAGAAACACCCACCTTTTGCTTCTGTTCAGTGGCCACTTTATTAGAAACACCCACCTTCTAGTTCCACTCACTGGGCGCTTTATTAGAAACACCCACCTTGTAGTTCCACTCACTGGCCACTTTATTAGAAACACCCACCTTGTAGTTCCACTCACTGGCCGCTTTATTAGAAACCCCTGCCTTCTGCTTTCCACTCAGTGGCCACTTTATTAGAAACATCTATCTTGTACCTTCACTTACTAGCCATTATATTAGAAACACCTACCTTGTGCTTCTACTCACTGGCCTCTTTATTAGAAACACCTACCTTGTACTTCTACTCACTGGCCACTTTATTAGAAACACCCACCTTGTAGTTCCACTCACTGGCCACTTTATTAGAAACACCTACCTTGTACTTCTACTCACTGGCCACTTTATTAAAAACACCCACTTTGTAGTTCCACTCACTGGCCACTTTATTAGAAACACCTGCCTTGTGTTTCCCCTCGCTGGCCTCTTTATTAGAAACACCTACCTTGTACTTCTACTCACTGGCCATTTTATTAAAAACACCCACTTTGTAGTTCCACTCACTGGCCCCTTTATTAGAAACACCTACCTTGTGCTTCTACTAAGTGGCCACTTTATTAGAAACTTATTGTACCTTCACACACTGGCCATTATATTAGACACATCTACCTTGTACTTCTATATACTGGCCACTTTATTAGAAACATCCAAATTGTGCTTCCACTCTCTGGCCACTTTATTAGAAACATTCAAATGGTGATTCCACTCTCTGGCCACTTTATTAGAAACATCCAAATTGTGATTCCACTTACTGGCCACTTTATTAGAAACATCCAAATTGTGATTCCACTCACTGGCCACTTTATTAGAAACATCCAACTTGTGATTCCACTCACTGGCCACTTTATTAGAAACATCCAAATTGTGCTTCCACTCTCTGGCCACTTTATTAGAAACATCCAAATTGTGATTCCACTCACTGGCCACTTTATTAGAAACATCCAAATTGTGATTCCACTTACTGGCCACTTTATTAGAAACATCCAAATTGTGATTCCACTCACTGGCCACTTTATTAGAAACATCCAAATTGTGATTCCACTCACTGGCCACTTTATTAGAAACATTCAAATGGTAATTCCACTCACTGGCCACTTTATTAGAAACATCCAAATTGTGATTCCACTCTCTGGCCACTTTATTAGAAACATCCAAATGGTGATTCCACTCTCTGGCCACTTTATTAGAAACATCCAAATTGTGATTCCACTTACTGGCCACTTTATTAGAAACATCCAAATTGTGATTCCACTCACTGGCCACTTTATTAGAAACATCCAAATTGTGATTCCACTCACTGGCCACTTTATTAGAAACATTCAAATGGTAATTCCACTCACTGGCCACTTTATTAGAAACATCCAAATTGTGATTCCACTCACTGGCCACTTTATTAGAAACATCCAAATTGTGATTCCACTCACTGGCCACTTTATTAGAAACACCCACCTTCACCTCAGAATCTTAACTTGTTTAGGCACACAAAGCCCCCCAAACCGATGTGTAGTCTTCTTCACTCTCTTCCTCTCTGTGTCCCACCCCTTTTTTCTGGTTCTGTAACTGTAACGTTGTTCTTTGGCCACAGAGAGCGACTGTCTGGCACGTGAGTACCGTCTGAGTGTGAGCTAACCGTGTGTACATCCTCGCATCCCTCTGCCGGGGGTGGAGCTCATCTGCCTTTAGTTTGATCAGTTTTTTGCGGTGCCATGTTTTTGTTTTGGTCTGTCTTGACTTTAACGACTAAGGCTCCGACCCGGACGACGACTCCTCCGTAAAGTCAAGTGTTCTTCATACAACATGCAATATCAGTTTGCATGTTCCATACGGTGCTCCCTTTGCCCTCCAGCTGCTAGTCAGACCTCGTTCAGACATCACTGCCCTGTCGTCAGAGTTACGCTTGCTGTACTAACAACTGCTCCTCTAACCAGACCGCCTGTACACAACAAGCGCGTGCAGCAGCAATACTGTCGCATCTAATAAGTCATGGTTTTAGACATTAGTGGTCTCTGGGTCTGAACCTTTGCTGCGCCTGTCCCAGGGTCCCGATATCCAGTCCCCAGAAGGCTGGTAAACAGATCCAGGGCTTGGTGGAAAGGATGTATCCCACTCTCTGGCTTAGAAATCTCTTGGTCTAGCGATTAGTTGGCTTCGTCCCAACTTTCATCACGTAATTGTTGACTTCCAGAAATCTAAAGTCGTGCAACTTTAATTCTACAATACTAGAGATGGTCCGATCAGCGTTTTTGAGGCCGATTCTGATCGTCGATCACCTTTCAGCACGATGGGCCGATAACCGATACAGATCGAGGGCGGGGCTATATGCCACAGCAGGCTATATGTAATTATTAGCGCAAGCAAGTCATGAAACATGATTGAAACACGATTATCTAGTGCTATAAACTAGAGATGGAATGATCGATTGGCTATGTATCGGTATCTGTTGATTTTTAATCAAAATATGTGATCGGTGATCGGACGATATTTCTCAAATTGAGCCGATCCCGAGAGCCGATCGATGACGTTAAACAAATGAGCCTAATTTCTGTATTTCCAGCTAGCGTTTCATCCAGGAAGAGGAGAACCCCCTCCGGCTAGCTCCCTGCAGTTCCTATCTGAACCACTAGGTGGAAATACATACCCTTTCATTTTACACACACCGATAGAAAGCATGTCGTCCGTCTGGCAGTGTTTACCGTGTGTGACGCAGACTCATCCAGGACGTTTTGTTAAATTAGTAAAATCGGTGTGTCTCGTGGAACCAAGACAAAGATATTTAACTCTACTAATCTGATACGACACCACACAGCTGAACACAGTGAGTATCAGTAAACAGCAGAGCTAGAACACACACAGCTAACACAAACTAATAACCCAGAACACCTACAGACCAGATCTGACCGGTACCAACAGAACAGCAGCAGAAATTCAATATTCTACATTTAATAATTATAGATTTAGTTTAAAATAACAGAGTCTGAGTTTAATGACTGCAGGTTTCACTGTATTTATTAAATTAACTTTTTTAGTTTTAAATTAAGGGTCTAAATGTAATGATAACAGTATTGGAGATATTTGTTTGATTTACTTTGTTTATTTATTGTTAATTTAGTTTAAAATATTATACTGTTTCATATGAGCTCGTTAAAAATGATAATAAACCAGTTTAGATCATGTTTCAAGACTTGCTTGCGCTAATAACTACATGTAGCCCTGCTGTGGCATATAGTCCCGCCCCCGATCAGTATCGGCTATCGGCAGATCATGCTGAGATCACTCTGGCTGTGGTTCTTTAGCTCTCTGGCTGTTGTTGCTGCTGTTCTGTTTGTACCGGTCAGATCTGGTCTGTAGGGTTTCTGGGTTATTAGTTTGTGTTAGCTGTGTGTGTTCTAGCTCTGCTGTTACTGATACTCACTGTGTTTTTAGCCGCGTGGTGTCTCTTAGGTGTTAAATGTCTTTGTCTTGGTTCCCAACACTGATTTTAAACTCACTGCGTCACGCAAACCCTGCCAGACCTGAATATCATAAACTGGTCTCGCAAGGCTCGCTTTAGTCCGTCTGTCGAAACTGAAAGGGTATGTTTTTCCACCTAGTGGTTCAGAGAGGAATTGCAGGGAAGTGGTTTCATGTGGGAGGGGCTCCTCTTCCTGGATGAAACGCTTTTGATAAGAAATCGGCCGATTCCAATACATAGCTGATCGATCCTTCCATCTCTATACAATACACTTAAAGTTATAGTTATAAATGAAGAAGTCCTCAGTCTTACGGTACTATAAGCATCATGCAGACTGCCAGCTTCTCATGTAATCAATACCGATTTAACGAGCAGGTGTATTTTAAGTTATAATTATTTTTTAGTCACGATTAATCGAGTGATCATGACAGCCCTAGCTGCTCTAGCTGCACTAGCTCACCAAAAATGTGCTCATGCTTAGCAGAAATAGAAGAACTTCTACTTTCGATGGTGGCAATAACATGAAGTAGCAGCCTGAGCATGACGTGTCAGTACCTGCAGTGGAAATGCTGCGTGTGGTTTGACTAGCACATATTTGATTTCTGGTTTTGCAGTGCATGACCTTGAACCATTCGGCAGCTGTCTCGCTTGCCTCTGTCCCATTCGCTTCTTTGGGAAATGGTCTGTGCATGTTTCTCGTGTGTGTGTGTGTGTGTGTGTGTGTGAGTGTGTGATTCCTGTTATGATGCATCCACCCTGTTCCATTTATCACAATAACCATTAGCGAGCCTGTTAGAACTAGTTATTTCTCCAAAAAGTAAAGTTTAACATACATTCAATACATGTAACTAAACAATTGTTATATTGTAACATGTAGCATGTTATGTTTTAATTATGGCATCTGATTGACAGATCAGACTGGAGTGCTATAAAGCCTCATATAGTTTACTTTTATTTTTTTTTGATTACCTCAATTGAAATTTACCATGTTAAAGCTGCAAAGCGGTAAGATTTAGGGATTTGGAGACCCCTCTGGTGGAAACATGTAACTGCATGCAACATGCAGGAGAACATTCATTTAGTAGCAGGGGCGAGTGAATGAATCTAATGACTGACAGAGAATTTAAGGAGAACCTGTTGATCTTAGAGAAGTTAGAGAAGGTCGAGGATGTGAGTGAAGTATCTACTGTTGTCATAATAGAAGTATTCATCAGTATGATGTTGATTTTGAGGCCATTTGAGGCCTAAATGTTGAGCGGCCTTCTTTAACCCTCCTATTAAGTTAACAAAAAATTATATTCATTATGTTATGGGTAAAATTGACCCATACAGTTTAAATACACTGAAAAAGTGTATTCAAAAACAATAAAACTTAATTATAAATTCTCTGAAGATTCACAAAGATGAAATGTAAGAACATATGCTGTATATATTTTATTTTAACAGCTTTTAAATAAACATTTTCCTCAGTGGGGGTAACCAGTATTTCAGACAACTCAAATTTATAACTGGTCAAACTGACTCATAACATAACAGGAGGGTTAAGAGCCTGTATGTGTGATATTAATGCATGGAGACGTATGACATGGTGAGTGGAAAACTCCCAAATCAACGTCTAAATGATTATTGCAGGCTTTATGGGTTTTTTAGCCTACTGCAGCTTTAATATGAAACACATTTTCAGTCATTTTTTATTTTTTTGCTGTGTAGAAAAATAGATCAAAGCAAAATTGCCATATTAAATATCATTACATCCATAATTAACATGCATAAACCACAATATAGATCAAATGTGCTGTTCATTTAAAAAATCACTATAAAAATCATCCACATAGTCGGTCCAGGGCTGGCCTGCTGTTGTGCGAGTGTGTTTTTGTGAGTGTGTGTTAATACAGGGGTCTTGGTTGTGCACTGCTTATAAGGTTTACTGTTGCAGGACGCTCCTCTGTCTGACTGTCTGGTGTCTATCGATGGTCTCGACCTCTCAGACAGCTTTAGCCCTGCTAGGTCTGTTAGAAAGGTACATCCCGCTGGATAAACCTCACTCCATTCAAAATCAAACCACACCCAGCATTTCCTCTCATGTTCTAATAGTGTCTGTGTTCCAGCCCTGAGAGTAACCGCTATAATAGAAATAACACGCTACCTTTAAATTAAATACTAAAAACAAACACTAAACATACTCTGGAACAGCTGGTAAGCTCTTCTCTTCTTTTTGTTTTGAGTTTTAAAACATTTCCTATGCTTTACTTTAATTTTCTCTTCTTTTTATTCCATTTAAAGATTATTGAGAGGGGCAGATTTATTACAAGAGATCCTAAATAAAGGTCAAAATCATGACCAATGTCAAAATACGATTTTTTTAACAGAGCATATAAAATTTACTTCTAAGGAAAGTTGTTATTCTGAGTTTTTGGGAGATACAAAGTCAAAATCAAAATATCAAGTAACTAATGATAGATTTACAAATTTACTATGAATATTTATAATTCACAGTTTGAGAATGTAATAAAAATTTTAATGCTTTCACACAAATGTGTTAGAAAGCCAAGCTTTCAGGGTTTTTGGCATGGCTGGTAGCACAAAAAAATAAGAGACCCTCATTTACAGGTGTTAATAGTGCAAATACATATTTATTTATTTATATACATCCGTGTTTACTGTTAGTCCTGGATGAAAAATATGCATGTCAGTGACATTTTGGCATAATTTTGCCACAAAATAAGTGTCTATATAACTATAAAGTTTACTTTACTTTCTATATATATATATAAACTATATAACTATATAAAGTTCACTTTAATTTCTTTATATATAAACTATATAACTATATAAGGTTCACTTTACTTTCTATATATATATATATATATATATATATATATATATATATATATATACATAAATAAACTACATAACTATATAAAGTTCACTTTACTTTATATATAAACTATATAAAGTTCACTTTAATTTTTTTATATATAAACTACATAACTATATAAAGTTTACTTTCTATATATATAAATAAACTACATAACTATATAAAGTATATATAAAGTATATATATATAAACTATATATATATATATATATAAACTATATAACTATATAAAATTCTAAGTTAGGTAGTTTGGCATCATTTTATGTTTAAGAACTTAAAAATCAAGCAACTTTTAAAAGACCAGCAGATCTTAATTCCTTAAAATGTCAGGCGGTGCAACCAAAAAAGAAGGACTTTTATTTTGGCATGCTTTGGAAATAGTGAAATATGAATTAGTGGTCAGAGTACTGCCTCCTAAAGAAGAGCTTAAGTGACCTTCATGGTGCAGTTCCTAAATCAATATCTCCTTCACAGATTAAGTTAGCACAGCCAGTAAGCCAAATGGTGCAACCAGACCAGAACAGCTTTAATAACTAAAAAAAAAGCTTTTAATTTTTAATTAAACTATGTTTTAGATATAAAATACATGAAGATATAAACATGTACATAATATTTTCTTTGAATTTGTTGTTTGAAAAACCTTGCTAGTAGCTTGCAAGTTAGTGTGTACTTATTTTCTCCCAAGATTTAGTTTTTAGAGGAAAATTTATATAAATGTTTATAGTAGCGATCGTTCTTTTGATCTTGTTATGGATGCTAAGAAGTTCTTATACTTATACTAAATTGTTACAATTTTTAATCTAGCAGATCTGCCCCTATATTCTGTACACTCATTTTTCCTTTTAGCTAATTTGTACTATAATAATAATAATAATAATAATAATAATATTTTCAAAATTTCTACCACCCAAAAGGGCATTCTTAATATGGGAATAAATTTTCCAGAAATTTGCTATTAAGTGGCTGTTTTTAAATATAAGGTTATAATAGTAATAATGATAATAATAATAATAATAATAATAATAATAATAATAATAATAATAATAATAAAAATTACAAAATTAGTCTATCCATGACTGTATCACCTAAAAGGGCATTCTTGTTATTGTAATTGTATGCTCTCTAATTCGGTAGCGTTTTTTTTAAGCTGTACTGTTTATATATATATATATATATATATATATATATATATATATATATATATATATATATATATATATATATATATATATATATATATAAAGTAATAGTGTCAGAGCTGCTCTTGTTATGCACATACAGCTCGCATGTAATGTTGTATTTCGTCTTTCTCTGCCTGCAGGGGGAGCTAGTGACCGCCTCTAAAGCCATAATCGAGAAGGAGTACCAGCCTCGCGTGATTGTAAGCAAGACTGGACCGAACCCCTTCAACAAGCTCACTGACCAGGAGCTGGAGGAGTACCGCAAAGAAGTGGAGCTCAAACAGAAAGGTCCAGAAGGTAAGAGCGCCATCTGACACGTGCGTCTCGGCGGGAAGAGAATTTCTGGGTTTTTTTATTATATTTTCATATAATTTTAAAATGTTTCCTTCATTTTTCCATCATATGCTTTGATCACATCCACCAGAACGTCTTTGAGTGTATGACTTTAGAGCGGAACAGCGAATCCCTCTCTGTAACTTTCACCTGTAGTTTTGCTTGTGGCTTCAGTGTTACTGTGCGCTCAGCAGCGCCCCCCACGGGTCTGGAAAGAAACTGTTGTTGCCTCCAGAACAGGTTGAAGAGTCGGTCGGCTCGTTGGGTCCCGCCCGTTCTGCCTCCTCAGATCACAATTCAGAGGAGCCCAGCGCGCCGGCAGCTCCTTTCTCGTCCGCCGTCCCCAGCCGGAGCGCAGAGTCTGGGGCGGGCTCGGGACGGGTCAGCCCCTCTGGTCCTCTGGAGTCCCCACATAAGGAGTTTCACTGTGCTGTGCTGAAAGCCCTCAGCGTCTCCACAGAGCTGTCTGAGCAGGCTCAGTTTGGTACCGAGAGTCAGGCTGCAGGTACCCTGGAGCTCCGTCTGCCCCTACCAAGCGTCCGTCCCGCTCGCTGAAGGCTTCTCTTTGTGGGGTTTCCCTCTGCAAGCTCTTTCTTTCTTCTCTCGTTTGTTCTCTCTTGGTGATCCGGTCCACTGTCTGCCTGTCCCTGCTTACCCGTCCCCCAGTTTAACCTTTCCCCATACAATCCCAACGTAACAGGGAATGTTTCACCCACTGATGCTCGTATTGAAAGCTGATATGAACTGTTTCTCATGTTGCGTTCACATGTTTGTGATGGGAAATCTTTATTCCACACCTCGTAGAGATACTTGGCTAACAGTGGCATTTCAGGAATGGTTCAAATCATGTTTAATGAGTAGGTGGTTCTCCATTTATTGGGGAATAATTAATCAAAATAATGTAACACTTATTGTGGGTACAACAAGGTTCAGTGTTAGGGCCGTTGCTGTTCTGTTTGTTTGTATTATGAAGCAATACTACATTTCTATTCACGCTTATATTTCCTTAAACTAAATAAGAAATCACTGCGTAAAGTAGGAAAATTTTACATTTAAAACTCTGAGCTCTACTTTATTCTGCATCTTAAAACAGCCGCCAAAGACAATGTCTGTCATTTGAGAAATATTCTCTAAAGTTTGGTATTTTCTATCACTGTCACATAGAAACTTGCTGTTGTGTTTGTTACAGCAAAGTTGATCACTGTAATGGTCCACTTACTGGAGAACAGTTGATCACTGTAATGGTCCACTTACTGGAGAACAGTTGATCACTGTAATGGTCCACTTACTGGAGAACAGTTGATCACTGTAATGGTCCACTTACTGGAGAACAGTTGATCACTGTAATGGTCCACTTACTGGAGAACAGTTGATCACTGTAATGGTTTACTTAATGGAGAATGGTCCACTTACTGGAGAACAGTTGATCCCTGTACTGGTCCACCTAATGGAGAACAGTTGATCACTGTAATGGTTTACTTAATGGAGAATGGTCCACTTACTGGAGAACAGTTGATCCCTGTACTGGTCCACTTACTGGAGAACAGTTGATCACTGTAATGGTTTACTTAATGGAGAATGGTCCACTTACTGGAGAACAGTTGATCCCTGTACTGGTCCACTTACTGGAGAACAGTTGATCACTGTAATGGTTTACTTAATGGAGAATGGTCCACTTACTGGAGAACAGTTGATCCCTGTACTGGTCCACCTAATGGAGAACAGTTGATCACTGTAATGGTTTACTTAATGGAGAATGGTCCACTTACTGGAGAACAGTTGATCCCTGTACTGGTCTACTTACTGGAGAACAGTTGATCACTGTAATGGTCCACTTACTGGAGAACAGTTGATCACTGTAATGGTCCACTTACTGGAGAACAGTTGATCACTGTAATGGTTTACTTAATGGAGAATGGTCCACTTACTGGAGAACAGTTGATCACTGTAATGGTTTACTTAATGGAGAATGGTCCACTTACTGGAGAACAGTTGATCCCTGTACTGGTCCACCTAATGGAGAACAGTTGATCCCTGTAATGGTCCACTTTTAGTGTGTGTGTGTGTATGTATATATATATATATATATATTGAAAAAAGTAGATTATCCCTCCATCTACCGTAAACATGTGAATGCAGCATAACAGTGAATTAAATCTGGTGGAGACTATTTTGGCATTGTGCATATTATGGCATAATGTTTTACCCCCTGTTAACCACGGCAGCATTTCTTGGATAAAATGTTCCTTTTAATTATTTTTTAACCCTTTGATGCACAAGCTAAGCAACCCCTTCTAATACAGTGTGTAGAAGTGTGTAGAACGTAGGACTACGATTAGAACGTAGAACTACGATTAGCCACATGTGTTTACACACAGCGGAATTTGACCTCCGCATTTAACCCATCCGTGCAGTGAAACACCCACATATACACACACTAGTGAACATACACACTAGGGGGCGGTGAGCACACGTGCCCGGAGCGGTGGGCAGCCCTTATCCACGGCGCCCGGGGAGCAGTTGGGGTTAGGTGCCTTGCTCAAGGGCACTACAGTCATGACTTGCCGGTCCCGGGGATCGAACCGGTGACCTTCCGGTCACAAGGCCGGATCCCTAACCTTCAGGCCACGACATGCCCCCCCATGTTAATACACAACATGGGGTTAAACTTGCCACGTATTCATTTCCTGTGTTATTGTATGTATTGCTAAAATCAGTTTACTTCATTATTTAATGTTCCAAATTATTATTTTAATTGTTATTCATTTACTTTATGAACAAAGATAGTGTTTGTAAATATGTTCCCGACTGAAGATGTTTACAAATGTTTCTATCAAACTCCATAGTGAACACATAGGGGTTAGTTCTGACCCATGTTGTGTGCTAGAAGGCAGTGATACAAGCATGACTTTTATTAACAACTTAAAATAAATAAAACTGAAACTGTATTTGTGATGATCAAAAACTAGCAAGTTGAGGAATTTGTGGAAGCTTGAATAATGAAATGTATTTATTACAAATATATAGATTTTTGGGTCCAGGTTGTGCATTAAAGGGTTAATTCATCCAGATTTCACCTCTAAATCCTTATCGTGGTCTATAAGGGCAACAGTGAAAAGTGATGATGCGGTCACTCGTACTTGGACGCGGGGACTCCTCTACCCCTTCTTTAACTGGGATTCGCTCCTGACTGGGTTTGTTTGCAAGTGTGTTACTAATAAAATATCCTGTTTAAACCTGATCTGAGCTCAGTTTAAATGAACTGTTTGATTTCCTCCAACCCTCAAGGTGAAGCCGGACTCTAAACTGGGCCTGATTGTTCTCTGTTGACCGTTATCCCCTAATCAGTACCTGTGCTGTGTCCTTGTCTGTACACCTTCCTGAATGAATCATGTTACCCTTTAATTTTTTAGATATATTTAAATTTTTGAATAGTGTAGTCGATTTTAAGTTACAGCCAAATCTTTGCAGCTGTTTGTTTGACGATGAAAAATCAGTTTAGAAAGTTATATTTCTTACCTTCTCAGTAAATTGAGCTAAAAATTATATATTCTCTTCCTTTTAGATCAGCCACAGGAACCAGAAGAGGTGGAAAAAGGTCAGAGCCCCACCCGTACCCCGCCTAGCACCCCAATCCGAGTTGAAGAAGGTATGTTAATCCAGGTGGTCCGGATTTTCTGAAGAAAAAAAAAAAGCATGTCTTTCCCGAATGCATACTTGGTGTGCCACAGGAGTTAATACTAGGAATGCTGCAGTTCCTGTCTATGTCTCTATCAATGTGGTCTTTAACAATTGTAGACATTTTTTGCTGTTTGTTTTGTTTGTAATAAGAGACCAAGAGGACCAATGGTTACCCAGTGGTGTTTATTTATTATAATTATTTATTTTTGAAGAAAACAAGAGTTCTCATATTGGAACTGATCTAAATTTTAGACAGATTGCAGTATCAGTTGTTTCTTTCTTTCTTTCTTTATTTGTTTATATTTTTTTAAATTCACCTCTTGGTCTTTATTACTTTGGATTACACCAATTTTGTCAGGGTTGAGGTTATTAGATGTTTCAGTGAGGAGGTAATAGCAGCTATATATATATATATATATACATATACACACACACACACACATATATATATATATATATATATATATATATATATATATATATATATATATATATATATATATATATATATATACAGAAACTCTAGAGGGTGTGCATTGATGTAGCTTTCTCACCACAATACAGCCCCTCAAAATGACTAAGACTAAGTTGCGAAACATTCGTAAACACACGTAGCTGCTTCTCAAACAACTGCAACATATAGAGTCCACAAACTGTCTGATTTATCTGTGAGGCGTGTAGGCTACGCGTCATTTGTGCCTCTAAAAGTCGAGTCAGAGCGTAGACTCTTAGTCTTTAACCATTTATAGATCACCTGCGTTTAAGGTAGCCTTTAATACAGTAAGTCTAGACTGACCATGCGTTTTCCTCGTGCTTCTGAGCCCCCCCACAGCACAGGGTCATCAATTCCACAGCTCCTTGTGTTCTTTTAACAACAAATTACCACACACACACACACACACACACACACGTGTATGTTTGTATGTGTATGTGTGTATATACACTACTGCTCAAAAGTTTGGGATCTCAGTGAAATGTTCTTGTTTTAATGGAGTATCTTCTTCCTTAACACAACAATGGACTGACGGGTCTCTAAAGAAAGTTGTTTCTTTCTGGTCATTGTGAGTCGGTCAGCAAGCCATCAACTGCTGATCTTCAGATACTAAACTAACCTAGAATGTTGTTCCCTTTTATACTCACTTATTAGTAGAATGTTTTTCAGCTGTGATCACTATTGATCAAGAGTGTCCTAACAACCAATTAGTCCAATAACATCCTTAACTTGGATTGGTGGTCGTACCAGGAGATTTAGACAGAGGACTGAGAATTACTGATAATAGGACTATATGTAAAATAAGCCTCTATACAAAAATAGACTTTAATACAAACATTTTTATTCTTTAAAAATCATCTGATACACTTACATTCATTGTGAAATGAACAATATTGTTTGAATTGCATGAAAATTGCATGAAATGAAATTCTAAAGTGATCCTAAACTTTTCCTAAACTTTTCCTAAACTTTTCCTAACACACTCACATTAGAGTAATCTAAAAATTATTCATTAGATTAATCAACTAATTGAAAAAGAGTTTAATCGATGAAGAAATTAGGGTCCAGTCCTGGTGATTGTTGACTAAAGGAATTGATGTTCAGTGGTATCTTTATCGACCTTGTGATGTACACCCCATAAACAGACATGCCTGTGTCTGTTTATGCCACTTGAGGGGGGCGTCTAGTTCCGTCGTGCATACCCTCTATAGTGTGTATATGTATATATCATCACTGTCCAATGAAAAACATGCATTTCCATTTTTGGCAATTTCAGTTCAATCGGTTCAATGGAGCAGCTGCCGTTCACATTGTGTCCAAACGTCAGGACGAATGGACCAATAGAAATGCTCCAAAATAGCTTGGAAACAAAAATTCTGGTTCCATTGACTTGCATTGAAAGTAAAGCTGCCATTCTGGATGAACTTGTTTTTCATTGGACAGCGGCGGTACACAAAGATCCAGATCTTTCTTGCAGTGCAGATTGAGTGACAGGTAGCAGGTTCACATGGATCATCACCGCTACACGTCATCGTGTGCGGTGTGATTGGACCCAAAGCTCCAGGTGTAATCTGATAATTGGTAACTGTCTTAAAACGTTTCTCATTCACTCTTCATACTCATTCCTCTGGGGTCTTTCCAAGAATGGCTTGGTATCCATTCTTATTCTCCTGGTGGTCTATTTTTTTTTTCTTTTCTTTTCTTTTTCTATCTTTTAAGTTAACACGGTGGCTGTGATTTGACCTGCATAGACATTTGTTTCTACTTGTGCTTTTTCTTCTTCGTGGCTGCCTTACCTATCAGGAGATGGAAATGCAAAAGAGTACCTGTTGCCATAGTAAGTACAGTGCTCCCCCCACCCCCCCTCCTCAGCTCCCTCTTCACCTCCATGCTTGTGTTAGCTTCCTCCGGGTGCATGGCTTCGTCTCCCTCCGTCTTCTCAGCTCTAACACGTCTGCTTTATCTTCTCGCTCTTTAGTCTTCCTTCTATCTTCTTCAATCCTTTCGATTGTCTTGCGTTGGCTGGGCTTGTCTCAGAGGTCTGCTCCTATCAGTTTCTGATCACAGACTAAACCTTGTAGGTCGTATAAGAAGAGTATAGTTTATATTGCACATATGTATTTGGATATATCAGATAAGCTACGGTATATGTTTGGGATGTTGGACATCTGAATAATCTGGAACCTTTTTTTTTAACCTAACTTCTGTCTGCTGTGTCTTTGGTTCATGGTTTAATTACCACATGTAATAAATTTTGAGGACAAAACACCCACGTACAATAAAAGCCAATGGGTAGAAAAGTGTTTACAGTAATACATGAGTGAGTTCTGTGACATATAAACTTCAGAGTGAAGCTCAAGTTATATCTCTCTGATTGTTATGAAAATTAGTAGATGACCTTGTTATGGGATTATGAGAAAGTCACCAAATCCATTTATCAGCTTGAACCAGTTTAGTAATATCAAATATTCATGTTTCATTGACCCCCAAATTATCAATCAATCAATCAATCAGTCAATCAATTAACCTTTATTTATTCTCGGAAATACATTGAGGGATGACCCTCATTTTCAATGCAGCCGAGCATATACAGGTAAAGGGATTGAAAACAAAATGAGCAAAAATAATAAATAAAATACTAATTTTAAATACACATTTAATATAGATGCATAAAAATACAATGTAAAAAATGTTTATAAAAAAAAATTATTTTAGTTTGTAAAAAAATTATTATAAAAGAATATAAAAGAATATAAAATAAACATATTACATACACCAAGATAATAAAAAGTTGAAATGCTTATAAAAAATATTAAATAAAAAAACCACGATAAAAAATGGATAATTATAATAATAAAATAATACAAATAATAAATAATAAAAAATAAAAAGATAATAATAATAAAAAAAAAAATAACTCAAATAAAAGTAAAATAAAACAAACGTTAAAAAAATATAAATAAATAAATAATAATAATAATAATAATAATAATAATAATAATATAAAAATAAAATCCTAATAGATTTATTCATTTAAATTATGATGTTCACTGCACTCTCCCTATAGGAATTTCACATTTCTGGTATTGGGATGTGCATTAGGACTAATTTTGATTTTATCCATAATGCTTCATAGATGCATATCTGGATGACCACAGGGAAAAGAAAAAACAGTGCCACAAACAAACAAACAAACTAACAAACAAATGAATAAAAGCCCACCAGAAAATATCTTTGTAGTAATGTGGGGCTGTAGGCTTACTGCACTGGTGCAACAGAATGCACTTGGAATTTTTATGTATATATTTTAATATATAGATAATAATATATTATATAATATAGTTATATTATTATAATTATTTAAAAACAGGCTACAGAAATTGGCAGACTTGCATGTTGGATAACAGAGGCTGCCTCTTCAGTTGAGCTAATAGAGCTAACCAGTATCTCACTGGATGCTGATGCTGGCTTTATAAACTAAACTGGATTCCAGTAAGACGCTATTGATACACATTCCATACCACCTCTTGGTCGTAGTTGCTCTTCACTCAAGGATGGCATTCCAAAAAGTGCTGAATTTGAAGATTTCTCTTAACACAATGTAAATCATGTGTGTGTGATAATGATTCATGATCTTAAATTGCCTCCCTGGAGTTATAATTACTGTTTATTTAGCTGTTGTATAATCCAGAAGCATATTAATTATTAATATTAATTAAAGCTTTTGTGTGATACTATACAGTGAGGTGTATAGGATTTCAATCAGAATCAGTATGGAAGAGAAAAAACAACTGGGATTGGTGCATGTCTAGCCGATATGTGCCAACATTAATATAGTTTAATAGTTTATATAGTTACAGTATATATATATATAACTGTCTTCTAATGTATGTCAATGACACCAGAGATCTTTCCAAGCTATCTTGGAGCATTTCTATTGTTCTGCTTACCATGAAATTTTCAAATGATGTAGAAAGATAAAAAAATAGACTGAGTAGCAAAACAGTGCACAACAAGAGTTTATTAGAAAAGATAGTTAATCTGGGAAAGTGATCTGGTTAACTTTAGGGCTGGAATTGACAGTAATATAGAAATTTGAATGGTGATTAGAAGGTTTTATTGATTTTTCCCTGTTTCAAGTAGAAATGTGGCAACTTTAATATGTTTTCATAGTTTTGTAACTTAATGAACATCAGCTATGGCCTAATTAGTGGCTGCTTCTATTAGTAAAGGAACCTTGACACTCATGTAGCAATGTATACGTCTATCCAGTACATGAGTTTAGAGTGTGTGGACTTTCTAAATGAAGCAAAACACATACAAATAATTTTCTGTGGTCAGTATTAATGCAGGGGCGGATGCAGCAGATGAAGATTAGGTTGAGAAAGGCTGGAGTGTTCCTGTAGTAAGTGTTCAGCAATATAGATTCAACAATCATAAAAACTGATTGGAGCGCCTTGAGATTTAACCAGCAGCCAAACTTATCCTAGAAGCTTCTAGACTCCTCCTGCTTTCTAACCAACGACAACCAACAAGTCTTTCTCTACCACTTCCGAGCATTGTAGATTCTTAGATACTCAAGAGCAGGTAACGTATGACGATCGTGTTTCTGAACCCAGACGCCCGCCGGTCCAGGTACTCGCTGTTTATGACCCTGTTTGTTTATGGCGTGTGCTCTGCCGCAGCTGTTTTTGGCTTCGCTCAGTGTGACGTGTGCAAGTTGCGTTTGATTATATCTGTTATATCTGTGTTTTTCTGAGGTCGTGAATTAGGATCAGACGTATCGGTGGTGAGAATTTGTCTGATTCTCTGGTCTGATTTGTTGAGTATCTGTGTATATGAGTGATTCTTCAATTAGGGGAACTTTTACGTCCCTAGGTTTTACATTTGTGTTAAAATGACTTTATTTACTTTATTTAGGTATTAAAAAGATAATTCCTTTCATCACCAAAACATTACACACCAAAACAATTATGATTTCCATTTTTATAATGATTTAAACATCGATATTTTAGCCTTGTCCCCAGACTTTAAATCTTCTGGGCCCCAATAAAATACTAAAAATGATACATTTATGAAAAAGATCACAATATTTTCAATAGAGTTTCATAAAAACTTAAAAATAAACTAAATGTACTGTTTACTTTCATATTTGTATATATGCATATTTTTGAGCAATATATTATCATTCCCAACGTTATTGTCATTACCGCAACAGTGTATGACTTCTGCAGGGAACTATTTAAAGGTAGCACTTGTTTATGTTGTAACCATGGAAACAAAGACTCACAAGGGAGCACATGACAGCCAAGAGTGAGGAGTGACATGTTAATGTGTGTCATTACCGTTTACATCTGTACAGCAGTACTTTACAACTAAACATTACATTTACACATTATTTATTTATTTATTTATTTATAACTAAACATTACATTTACACATTTTATTTTTTAAATATTTATTTATTTATTTATAACTAAACATTACATTTACACATTATTTATTTATTTATTTATAACTAAACATTACATTTACACATTTTATTTATTTATTTATTTATTTATAGCTAAACATTACATTTACACATTTTATTTATTTATTTATTTATTTATTTATTTATTTATTTATAACTAAACATTACATTTACACATTATTTATTTATTTATAACTAAACATTACATTTACACATTTTATTTATTTATTTATTTATAGCTAAACATTACATTTACACTATTTATTTATTAATGTATTTATTTATTTATAACTAAACATTACATTTACACATTTTATTTATTTATTTATTTATTTATTTATAACTAAACATTACATTTACACATTATTTATTTATTTATTTATTTATTTATTTATAACTAAACATTACATTTACACATTATTTATTTATTTATAACCAAACATTACATTTACACATTATTTATTTATTTACAACTACACATTACAATTACACTTTATTTATTCATTTATTTGCAACTAAACATTACATTTATTTATTTATTTATTTATTTATTTATAACAAAACATTACATTTACACTTTTTATTTATTTATTTATTTACAACTACACATTACATTTACACTTTTATTTATTTATTTGCAACTAAACATTTTATTTATTTATTTATTTATTTATAACAAAACATTACATTTACACATTATTTATTTCTTTATTTACAACTAAACATTACAATTACACATTATTTATTTATAACTACGTATTACATTTACACATAATTTATTTATTTATGTGTAGTTGAAGTGCAGCTTGTACTAGCTGTTAACTAGCTTTAGCAAATCCATGGCCTAGCTAGCTTTTTTCTTAAAGTGAAAACCACAACTCGTCATTACCAACACATAACCTGTTGAGATGGTAATGACATTTGTTGATGCTAATGACAGGTTTTCAATTTCACCGTCAGTATCTTTTACATTATGTAGAAATTAAATATAGTTAAGTCGAACAGTCGAAGAGTTTATAATGAAATTAAAGTAAAATGCATTCGTTTAAGTTAAGATGGTAAAAAGAGCCTGCAATTGAAGAATCACCCACATACATGTGAACTGGCTGTTGAGCTGTGAGGTTTGTTACGTGTGGTTTATTTGCATGAACAGCTTCTATAAATGTAATAATTTATAAAGATTATTATATAATCCAGACGTGAGATGATGCGGAAGCGGTATGTAGGGATTATTTGGAAACTAGGGCATGTTTTTAAAGCGGGAGTCTAAGCCTGTGACTAATTCCTGGTTAGGGGGGGCAGATGGTTTGAGTTTGGTTTAGACTGCAGTTATAGATGAGGTGCATTATGTGTCCAAAAGTTTGTAGACGCCTGTTTCTTCTGAAAGGAAGGTGTTAATTGAGTTTTTTGCTAGTTCGCACTGGATGTTGGAACATTGCTGTGAGAATTTGGTGTTTGAGTATTACAGATGTTGGATGATCAGATCTGGACATCCCAAAGGTTCATCCCAAAGGTAGTGAATGGAGCTCCATAGAACTCACTCCAGAGAAGGCCAATGCTGGGTGGGGGGTCGTGTACCCCTCTAGCCCACGCTTGTGATGGTGATTTGTAGTGGTCAGTGGTTTTCTAAGGAGATTAAACAGAGCTTGCGTTCTTCTCAGCAGACTCACTTTCAGTTCCTCTGAGAGATCCACCGCCTAAGTTCAGCCAAATAACCCCAAACACATTCAGTGATCTGGACTCTGGGGTGGTCAGTCCACTGTTCTGAGAACAGGAGCAGCTTCTTTGTTGATATGTACCTCATAGAAGAGACTAGGGGTGTGCCATATCGTATTGTACACAATAATATCGCCAACATTTTTTAATATGGTGAACGATATTATACCCTGAAATATCGTGAAATATCACCCCTTTTACTGTTTTTAGAAAAATAAATATTCACACTTTTCTCATTTCCCATTATATATCTACTAGAGACAGATTTTATCTGTTCAGTATCATTCACTTGATTTCAGTCCTGGATATATAGGGATATTTGGAGATAGTATTTAGTATTGTGACATTCTGGATCATTGACTTCTGATAAAAATTCTTGTTTTTTTTAATATCTCAGTTAGGGGTGTGCCATATCATATCATATGCAATAATAAAATTAAATTTTCAATTTATTGCAGTCGTGTATTCTTGAAAAAAATTTTTTAATTCAATGTTTTGTTGTATCATTAAATATCGTGTTATTATTGTAGGGCCATATCGCCCACCCCTAATAGAGGGATTGACACTGTGAGTGGATTGTTCTATATCAGTGGTTCCCAAACTGTGGGGAAACTTTGTCAGTGCTGAGAATGATCCACCTCCCTAATAGTATCTGCTCTGTGGTGGTCCTGTGGGGGTCCTGATCATTAAAGAACAGAGTAATAAAGTATACAGAGAATCAGATGAACTACAGTCTGTAAGTGGAGCTCCTGTATGATCAGTGGAGCTGATACAGTGGACAGTGAGTGGAGGTCCTGTATGGTCAGTGGAGCTGATACAGTGGACAGTGAGTGGAGGTCCTGTATGGTCAGTGGAGCTGATACAGTGGACAGTGAGTGTGGGTCCTGTATGGTCAGTGGAGCTGATACAGTGGACAGTGAGTGGAGGTCCTGTATGGTCAGTGGAGCTGATACAGTGGACAGTGAGTGGAGGTCCTGTATGGTCAGTGGAGCTGATACAGTGGTCAGTGAGTGGAGGTCCTGTATGGTCAGTGGAGCTGATACAGTGGACAGTGAGTGGAGCTCCTGTATGGTCAGTGGAGCTGATACAGTGGACAGTGAGTGTGTATATATAAGGAGGTGTACCTAATAAAGTGGCTGTATAGGTGATGGGACGGTTCACAGTTGAGAGTCGGTGTTGAACATGTACAGTGGATGTAAGCCGCGCTGTTAGTGTGTTTCTATGAGACTAAGCTGGCGCTGAAGGCCCGTTACACTCTCTGGACCTGATCCCTGCATGGCCAGCGCAGAATATCTCTTAGCAACCCTCTAAAACCTCTCTCTTTCTGCTCCACCCTTCTCTCTCTCTCTCTCTCTCTCTCTCTCCTCTCTCTCTCTCTCTCTCTCTCTCTCTCTCTCTCTCTCTCTCTCTCTCTCCTCTCTCTCTCCTCTCTCTCTCTCTCTCTCTCTCTCTCTCTCTCTCTCTCTCTCTCTCTCCTCTCTCTCTCTCTCTCTCTCTCTCTCTCTCCTGTCCTCTCATGCAGAAGCGCAGCAGGACCGGACCCCTAAAGACGACAGCGACGCCGCCACTTTGAGACAGACCCTCCCCGACCTGACCCCCGACGACCCCTCAGAAGCCGCCTCCTCCGCCGCCGCCGCCCCACTGCCCGCAGAAGAAGCCGCCCCAGCTCACACCGAGCCACCCACACACCCGGACGGGGAGGAGCCCGCTGCGGCCGACGACGCCGCGGGCGACCAGGGCAGCGACGAGTCCCCCAACAAATCCCCCTCCAAGAAGAAGAAGAAATTCCGCACCCCTTCATTTCTTAAGAAGAACAAAAAGAAGTCGGAGACCTAGAGAGAGAGAGAGAGAGAGAGAGAGAGAGAGAGAGAGGATATACTCCTAGGCGTCCATAGCATCCATCGATTTCCTTTTTTTTTAATTTTCATTTTTATATATACATATAAATATATATATATTTGTTGGCTTATGTTGTGTTCACCTGTAGTTTGTGCCAATTTTTTTTTTTAATTGTAATAATCATCGCTTTTATGTTTTTAACAGTTGCTTCTTAGTGTGGTGAGTGACTGCATTACTACGTCCGGTAACGTGTGTGCTGTGTGGCTTTAATACGCATGTATGCATCAGCCCACACTCCAGAATACTCTTTATTTTATCTCCCTGCTTTTATAAGAAAAGAAGATCAAACTTGGTTAACCACTAGAATGTATTGGGATTCTATCAAACTGTGTATCGAAGTGTCTTTGGGGGGAAAAAAAAGAAATGGAATGCAAAAAAATACATATATATATTATAATAATAATAACAATAACAATAACGGCAATTGAAGACTTTAAACCTAAAAACTGCACGGTGCTAAATTGTCCAATAATCACATTCATATGCATTAAATTCTCTCATCCTTTATAATCAGGTGACTAATCAACCGAAACTATAGCCATGATTCAATATTTTGTTGTATTTCCAACGTACCGTATTAGATTCTACACTAAGACATACGAGGACATCGATACCGCTCTGGCTAGATGAACTTCACTGTGTTTGATGTGGCTCGTAAGCGCTGAACGAGTTGTGGGAAATAGACCCCTTTTCAAAAAAAGGGCCCCCTTCGAAATAGACCCCAGTTCAGTCTCTATAGCTTTGCTAGCCTGTGGTTGAAGGTCATGTATGCGGTATATGTAACTAATATTTACATCTTTTTCTCTTTTATTTAAAGCCAGTGAAACTGCAGACTATGAATGAATTTTCTTTCTTTCTTTTTTTTTTAATTAACATATGTTCACTGTTGGTTTTAATAGAGATGCGGCACCCTAATCTACTTTGTACCTCTTATTTTTCTAGTTACACTATTAAATGTGTCCTTTTAAATCATCCTGTCTAAATAAAAGCGATTCTAATCGCTCCTGTCAGCTTTCTTTTCTCGTAACTCCTTTTTAGTAAATGTGAAAAGTCGTTTTTGTAGCCTGAAAGTGACTCTATCGTCAGACGAACACGTCTGTGATACCTTATAGTGAAGCTAATCTGTAATGAATTATGCTAACTAGGCCATACTAGGATAAACCCCCCCAGTTAACAATGAAATCTGTGAGAAGTTTGTTTCTGGGACAAAGAAAGTGACCTAATAACCAGATAAACATATAAAATATATCAACATGAACCTGTTGATTTAAATTGAGGCAAATGAAAGCTAATGAATTATGCTAACTAGGCCAGACTAGGATAACTACTCTCCTGTTAACCTTATTAGCACATTATTTTAATTCCAACATTAACATATTAACACATTATTTTAGTCAAAAAAGTCAGTTTTGGGACTAAAAGGGACTTAATAACCAGAAAAACACAAAAAATATGTGTATGTAAACTGGTTAATTAAATCAAGGCTAATGAATGAGTCATTCAGTGATAACTAGCCTTGTTAGCCATATTAGGATATTAGTAAATGTGAGATTTCAGTGTTTGGGATTAAAAGTGACTTGATAACCAGACAAACACATAAAAAACATTAAAGTAAAACTGTTGATTTAAATCCAGGCTAATGAATTATCCAGGCCATACTAGGAAAACTACCCTTCTCTTATTTTAGCCCCAATATTAACATATTAACATGTTATTTTAGTCTAAAAAGCCAATTTTTGGGACTAAACGTGACTTGATAACCAGACAAACACATAAAATACATTAAAGTAAAACTTGATTTAAATCCAGGCCAATAAATCATGCTAACTAGGCCATACTAGGATAACTATCCTCCTGCTAGCCTTATTAGCATATTGTTTTAGTCAAAAAAGTGACCTGATAGTCAGACAAACACAGAAATTACATTTATTGAAACCTGTTTAAATCAAGGCTAATAATTTGAGTCATTCAGTGATAACTAGCCTTGTTAGTCATTTTAGAATCTCTTGATTTAAATCCAGGCTAATGAGTTACGCTAACTAGGCCAAATTAGGATAACTATCCTGCTGTTAGCCTTATTAGCATATTATTTTAGTCCTGAGACGTCCAGACAGTATAACAAGACAAACACAAAAATATATGTTTATGTAAACTTGTTAATTAAATCGAGGCTAATAAATGATGCTGAGTCATTCAATGACCACTAGTCTTGTTAGCCATAATAGCATATTAGTAAATGTGAGAATTCAGTGTTTGGGATTAAAAGTGTTTTGATAAACAGTTGAACACAAAACACATTAAAGTAAAACTGTTGATTTAATTCAGGCTAATGAGTTACGCTAACTAGGCCATACTAGGGTAACTATTCTGCTGTTAGCCTTATTAGCATATTATTTTAGTCCCAACATTAACCTATTTTTTTAGTTCTGAGAAGTCCAGACAATATAACCAAACAAACACAAAATATATGTTTATGTAAACTTGTTAATTAAATGGAGGCTAATAAATTATGCTGGGTCATTCAATGATAACTAGCCTTGTTAGCCATAATAGCATATTAGTAAATGTAAGAATTCAGTGTTTGGGATTAAAAGCGACTTTATAAACAGACAAACACATAAAAAACAACTGTTGATTAAATCCAGGCTTATGGATTATGTTACTAGGCCATACTAGGACACTATAATCAGGCAAGTTAGCATAAAAACAAACGTGAAAAGTCAGTTTTAGGGTCTAAAAGCTACTTGGTAGCCGCGTCTGCTTCTCTGAACATGACCTGATGATTAAACGCAGGCGAGCGAAAGCTAACGAGTTAGCTACGATAGCTACACCCCTGTTAGCCGTGTTAGCACAGCCTGCAGGTATCTGTCTAGAGCTACAGATTTGTTGCGTCTGGCCGTTAAACACACTAAAGTGCTCGGCGTACGCCGGAGCTCGACCCTGTATGGATGTTAGAGATTTTTCTTTTGTTTATTATTTTGCTGTTAGCTCTTGCTTGCTATCCTGAGATGCTAACCTGAAGAGATCGTGACACTTTCGGGGCTCTACCATCAAACCGCAGCTCATTATTAGTTATTATTGTTTCAGACTTTCACACAGATTTTAAATACACTCCTGTAATGCAGCGCTTGATGCTAAACTGCTAACCAACACAGTGAACTGCCCCCTCCATACAAACAAGACGGTGGTGCGGGGGGCAACACCACTAATTCTAAACCACTAACTCCACTGTACTGCAGATCTGTAGGATAAACTGTATGTAAAATGGTGACTAAGAAGAGAAAGACACCCTCTTCACTCTGAATTTGCACTCGGACGCAGTGACTAGTGGCCGGTTTAGGCCTGTTCTGTGGTTTTAAAGGGGAATTCCACCAGTTTTTCAAAATTTCTGTATCTCTCAGTGGTTAAGATGTTAACATGTCTTTAGGAGCAGATTGGTGTGAAATGGTTAGCTTGTAGAGAAATTCAGACCAGTGTCTTTACAATGGTAGTGAATGGAACCAGGTGTCCCAGTGTTTACAGTGCAAATGTAGTTGGTTTATGTAATAACAGAACCACCAATGAACACACATGTGACTTCTGAGTTTTTACATGGACTGCTGATGGTAAAATAGTCATAAATCTGAAATAATAAGCTTTTTTGGGGGGACTGTTGGGCTTCACAACACCCAGCATGTGTCCCTCCACCATGAATGGATTAAAAACTGTCCATAGAAAAATCTCCATTAGAATTTTTTCACGTTTTCAAGTTCAAATTTATAGTGACCAAAAAACTCTGGTTCCATCGACTGACTTACATTGAAAGTAAAGTAGGTTATTGGCTTCTCCTGTAAAGTTGATTTATATATACCACTTTTTCCTTACCGATACCAATACCGATACCAGCTTTTCAGGTATCTGCCGATACAGAATACCGATACCGATACCAACTCTGACTTAAATGCTCGATAAATGGCTATAAATCCAGATATTTATAGTGTTCCACTTTTTATATGTTGTATTTTTTATGTCTTATCCAGAATAAGATATAATAACCTTGAAAAAACACCGTTTACTGGTTGAGTAACTGCACATTAAAAAGTTTCAGAGCTATAAAAAAATAAAAATTTCCACCATGCAGAAACACGTGCAGCTGTTTAGTCAATAAGCTTCATGGTATCCGCGCTCTCTATTGCCGATACTGTGTATAATAACGGTATCGGTATTGGTGCAACATATATATATATATATATATATATATATATATATATATATATATATATATATATATATATATATATATATATATCCATTTCATGTATTAACTTAGCTTTTCGAGGTGGACGTCTGGTTCCATTCACCATCATTCACAGTTCTGTCTAGAACCGAGCGTTTCACACTGAACCTCTCTAAATGACTCTGTTTACGTCTTACCCACTTAATTGTGGATATATTTGTAATTTAATGGGTGAAGTTCCTCTTGGAGATGCTGGACCAGACTTGCTCACCCTGTGAACGTTGGTTTCGACCAGCTGACTGTATCTAGCGAAGCGGTAGTGTCCAGATGGACTGCATGGTGTTAAAGCTTGCATTGTTTATCCTGTACATTTACAACTGTACCACTTCTTACGCTCTCTCATGTCTCGCTTCAACGACGTTTGATTGTTAACATGACTAAGTTAGTAGCTGGTTTTCGTTATAGCGTTGGACTTTACGTGGTCCTGTTCGAACATACACTCTTATTCTCTTGTATTGTTTCTGTTTCCTTTTCCCGGAAAAGACACCGCCTATTTTTTTTTCATGGCACTGTTAATTATACGACCATGAATAAACTTCTTTTCCTTCAAAACCATCATTGATTTATAATGAATGTCGTCTCGAGTCCTTTATTTCCACCAACACCATTTTCTCATATCGACGATCTGAAGAAAAACATGTCGATGGAACCAGAAATTTTTCCAAGCTATTTTGGAGCATTTCTATTGGTCCATTCATCATATATGATATCAGTGATATATTTGACTAGATACTGATGTTTTATCTTTCAAGGCTGAGGTGTGGATGTATTGATGTATATGGTGGTTGAAAGTTTGTGGACCCTTCAGAATGTTCTGGATAAATATGACTTGAAATATAATCAGATTTTTCAAGAAAGTCCAATTAACCAAATGAGACAATAATTGTTTGTAAAATATGTGAAAAAACTGTATCTGGTAACAGAACACCTTCAGCTCTGGGACGAACCGCCCATAACGTTTCTATAGGATATCTAATAATAATGACTTGGACATTTCTTGCTTGGACATTCTCTTAATAGTCAGCTCATGGACAGATGTCCTGATGTCTTCCTTTCATATTTGCTGGTGTAATTCAGAAATCATCGTTCTATCAAGGTTGGAACTTCACACCATCCAGGCTCAAGTACAGACCCAAACTGTGATGCTACCACCACCATGTTTCAAATCCAACATCAAAGTTTGTCACAGACGGTACAACTAGCACTGAAATGCTTTGCAAACTGCTCACATCAAACAATATTATAATATAGACCACCTGAAATATTAAGCAATGTATATATACAATAATAAAACAAACATCTTCAAATGGCAACTTTACAGGAGAGGCCAAAAACTCAAGTTCTAGTTTCAAGTTTATTTGTCATTTGCACATCATGTCAGGACATAACATGCATTGAAATGTTTGGGGTGAGGCTCAGATACAATCTACAGCAGGGCAGTATTATATATATGTAGGAAAAACAGTGCAGACATTCAATATATAGACAATATTAAAAAATAATTGGAAAATAATTGAAAAATAAATTACATATTTATACATTTAGTAATACATTTAGTAATAAATGAAATATATAAAGGACTATACAAAACATACACAAGATATACAGATATATATAAGATATACAGGAGGACATATGTAGAAACATTTATATAGGCAGGTTATCTAAGAAGATATATCTATTTAAAGTGACTTAGTAGTAAAGTAACTCAATTGCCTTTACTTTCAATGTAAGTCAATACAGCCAGATTATTTCCATTCATTTTGGAGAATTTATATCTTTTCCTCGTGAAACTCTTACACAATTTTCAAAACATGGAGAAAAATAAAAATAAACCAAAAAATGGAGATACATGCTTTTCTCAGGGATGGTGGTCTTGTCTCTATGGATCCTCCTCCACGCTCCCTCCAGCAGCTGTGGGATGCACTGCAGTCAGCATGATACCTCCAGATACCTGTGGTGACTCACCAGGACTTTATTGAGACCACTCCTGGTGTCAATGGTGTGTAAAACTCTTTTATTTATTTATTTATTTTTATTGTGAATAACAGATACAGGGTATACAAAACACAGCAGAAGCTAAACTGAGTCTTCCTTTTAAACAAGGCAAGGTGGACCCACAACGCCCACCCCACCCCAACTGCTACAGCCATCCCCAACCCAAGAAACCCGAATCCACCTCCTCAACCATCTCATGTAGCACCTCCCCACAGGAATCCAAGGAAAAGAAGGGAAAATGTAGAATAAATAAATAAACAAAGCAAAAAGTATAAATGAAAAACAACAGATAAATAGAAAATAAATAAATAAATAATAAAGAAAGATCGTGACAGACTGTTGTTCTATGTAGAAAAATAAAAAATGGACAAAAATAGACATTTCTTTGTACAGCCAAGATTTTATTTTGTAGCTGCAGCACCATCTGCTGGGCGTCTTCTCAAACTGCAGTACGAGTGTGTAGATAGACACAGAATGTATATTAGTAAATATAATCAACTAAACAATTTTTGTTTGAGTAAGTAGAATAATAATGATAATAAAATAGTAATAGTAATAGTAAAATGATAACAGGTAATTATAAATCAATCAACCTTTATTTTCCCTGTATTTAATACATTGAGGGTAACCCTCATTTACAATGCATCCGAGCATTTACAACTTAAAGGGACTGAAAATACATAAAAATTAGAATCAATATTTAATCAAGAAAGCTAAAATAAAGAACTTGATGAGTAAAACATAAGAATTAAATGATAAAAATATTAGAAAAACAGACAGAAAATATAAGAATTTAATAAAGAAATAAATAATTCAAAATAAAGTAAATAGTAAATTAAATACAAATAAATTTAAATAAATTTAAAACATGAAGAAAGTAAATAATGAAAATAAAACAAAATGTAAAAACCGAAATTGGATAGATAAAATGACAGAAAAAATAAAAAATATAATATTATTATTATTTTCTACATTTTACTTCGATTTTAACTCACTACAACCTTTTTATCTTCTGATATAAACATCATTAATACGCTTTAAAAGCAAATAACTAAAAATATCGATGAATAATAAAATAGTAAAAATAATTGTAGCTGCAGTACCAAAGCAGGCCGCTAGACGGCAGCACGCACGTTCCGGGAGCGCACGTCGTGCGCGGTGACGTCATCGTGCGGCGCCGATCAGCTGACTGCAGTCTGAGGGCGAATTTCCAGAAAACCAACATCACAAACTGCAGCAGATTTTTGCTTTAATTTCACTGAAACCGCTTCCCAGGAGGGACATGCTGCTGTAGACCCCCTTACCGGTAAGACCCCCTCAGCGTGGCGCCTTTATTTCCAATTCAAACCCAGAATTAGTGAAGAAATCCAGCCCGGAAGGTACGACATTGCACTGATGGTGGGGATGAAAACAGAGCTGTTTGTTTATATATCTCTCCAGCTGGACTGTGTTTATATAAACGAGTCTTGTGTTTATATTGTGTGTATTTCGTGTGTGGTTGTGTATTTAATGTGGAGTTTTGTGTTTATATTGTGTGTATTTCGTGTGTGGTTGTGTATTTAATGTGGAGTCTTGTGTTTATATTGTGTGTATTTTGTGTGTGGTTGTGTATTTAATGTGGAGTCTTGTGTTTATATTGTGTGTATTTTGTGTGTGGTTGTGTATTTGATGTGGAGTCTTGTGTTTATATTGTGTGTATTTCGTGTGTGGTTGTGTATTTAATGTGGAGTCTTGTGTTTATATTGTGTGTATTTCGTGTGTGGTTGTGTATTTAATGTGGAGTCTTGTGTTTATATTGTGTGTATTTCGTGTGTGGTTGTGTATTTAATGTGGAGTCTTGTGTTTATATTGTGTGTATTTTGTGTGTGGTTGTGTATTTGATGTGGAGTCTTGTGTTTATATTGTGTGTATTTCGTGTGTGGTTGTGTATTTAATGTGGAGTCTTGTGTTTATATTGTGTGTATTTCGTGTGTGGTTGTGTATTTAATGTGGAGTCTTGTGTTTATATTGTGTGTATTTCGTGTGTGGTTGTGTATTTGATGTGGAGTCCTGTGTTTATATTGTGTGTATTTCGTGTGTGGTTGTGTATTTGATGTGGAGTCTTGTGTTTATATTGTGTGTATTTCGTGTGTGGTTGTGTATTTGATGTGGAGTCCTGTGTTTATATTGTGTGTATTTCGTGTGTGGTTGTGTATTTAATGTGGAGTCTTGTGTTTATATTGTGTGTATTTCGTGTGTGGTTGTGTATTTAATGTGGAGTCTTGTGTTTATATTGTGTGTATTTCGTGTGTGGTTGTGTATTTAATGTGGAGTTTTGTGTTTATATTGTGTGTATTTCGTGTGTGGTTGTGTATTTAATGTGGAGTCTTGTGTTTATATTGTGTGTATTTCGTGTGTGGTTGTGTATTTAATGTGGAGTCTTGTGTTTATATTGTGTGTATTTCGTGTGTGGTTGTGTATTTAATGTGGAGTCTTGTGTTTATATTGTGTGTATTTCGTGTGTGGTTGTGTATTTAATGTGGAGTCTTGTGTTTATATTGTGTGTATTTCGTGTGTGGTTGTGTATTTAATGTGGAGTTTTGTGTTTATATTGTGTGTATTTCGTGTGTGGTTGTGTATTTGATGTGGAGTCTTGTGTTTATATTGTGTGTATTTTGTGTGTGGTTGTGTATTTAATGTGGAGTCTTGTGTTTATATTGTGTGTATTTTGTGTGTGGTTGTGTATTTGATGTGGAGTCTTGTGTTTATATTGTGTGTATTTCGTGTGTGGTTGTGTATTTGATGTGGAGTCCTGTGTTTATATTGTGTGTATTTCGTGTGTGGTTGTGTATTTGATGTGGAGTCCTGTGTTTATATTGTGTGTATTTCGTGTGTGGTTGTGTATTTGATGTGGAGTCCTGTGTTTATATTGTGTGTATTTCGTGTGTGGTTGTGTATTTAATGTGGAGTCTTGTGTTCGGTGGTCGTATCTCCACCTTAAATGCTGCAGACAAGTAGCTGAGCAACAAGGAGCCAAGCTCGAGCTTTATTTAGACACAGAGCTCCTTAATGTTAATCAGTTTGACGATATGCCACCCAGGTGGTCCCACAGCTGCTGGAGGGAGCGTGGAGGAGGATCCATAGAGCCAACACCACCATCCAGGTGGTCCCACAAAAGCTCAATGGGTTCAAGTCTGGAGAATTAGAGGTCCAGGGTAGTACTTGGGAGACTTGGTGAGCTCTTCCAACCACTGTGGGACATTTCTAGCTGGAAGATTCCATCCATCCCAGAGAAGAAGACAACCAGCATGTATGGTGTACGTGACCTGCAAGGATGGAAGTGTCTTCCATGTGGATGAGTGGGTCCAGAAGATGCCATGAAAACATATCAACGTCCACAGTAGCTCATAATGACTCGACTATGTGGGTTACAGGTATTGTGAGCTGCTGGGCTGGTTAATGGGGTCTACCACAGAGAGGCTATGGCTTCAGGTGATGAAGGAGCTTTCACCAGCATCACCAACATCACACAAGGTGGGTGAAACGGTGACGCAGTAGAGAGGACCGAGCCAGCCAACTACAGGAGGTTAGGACTGCGGAGGCAGCCAGCCAAGCCCAACCTTGAGCTGTGGTTCCTTATTGGTATGGTGGGTGGGCCGAGGACAAGCATCAGGGCTCCAGTGGGCACGTGCAGCACCCGTGGCTGTTAAGCATTGAGTTACCACAGAGGAGCAGCTACCAGCAAGACAGGACCATCTCAATACTTTAAGTGGAGCCCTGATGCTTGTCCTCAGCCCAACATACCATCCCTGGTCAAGGCGGCCTCACTGGCAGGTCATAGATTGTCCTCCATCTGGGCTTCTCTGGCCTCCTCCTGTAGTTGGCTCACCTTGTGTGATGTTGGTGAAAGCTCCTTCATCACCTGAAGCCAAAGCCTCTCTCTGGTAGACCCCATTAACCAGCCCAGCAGCTCACGACACCTGCAACCCACACAGTCGAGTCACCTCATTATGAGCTACTGTGGACGTTGGTATGTTTTCATGGCGTCTTCTGGATCCACTCATCCACATGGAAGACACTTCCATCCTTGCAGGTCACGTACACCATACATGCTGGTTGTCTTCTTCTCTGGGATGGATGGAATCTTCCAGCTAGAAATGTCCCACATTGGTTGGAAGAGCTCACAAAGTCTTCCAAGTACTACCCTGGACCCCTAATTCCCCAGACTTGAACCCAACTGAGCATCTGTGGGACCACCTGGATGGTGGTGTTGGCTGTATGGATCCTCCTCCACGCTCCCTCCAGCAGCTGTGGGATGCACTGCAGTCAGCATGATACCTCCAGATACCTGTGACAACAGTTATTAATCTATTAATCTATCTATCAGTTGTTAATCCTGTAGATCTACTAAACACTCATTATAACCAGCCTACATTTAAATCAAGGGCCACAGCTGGAGAAGGAGGCCCCTGGAAAGCATTGGGGCCTATGTTTTTTGTTAGACCAGCTGATTTTTGGGCTTAGTTTGATTAACCTTGGATATTCTGGCCACTGAAACTGCAGGACTGACCAGCCGAGGTCAGGCGAAGTTCATCTGATTGATCAGTTATTGATCTGCTCTGTGTTTTGTGTGAGGAGTCGTATCTGCTCAGGAGGAGGTGTACATATTTAGTCACTGCTGAACTCACTGATGCCTGTTTTGATTTAATAATGTGTAAAGCTGAGCTTTGTGAACACTTGAAATAACCAACCTGCGTTGAGGTCGAGGGCCACAGATGCAGAAGGAGGCCCCTGGAGAGCACCTGGAAAGTATTGGGGTCAACTTGGTCTGTTAGACCAGCTCACTTTCAGTGCTTTAGTACAGGCTGCTGAGAGTGCACACTGAGAGTGTCCATACTGGGTGCTAGCATAGCTGCCTAAACAACACACCTAAAGCTGAGAGTGAGTGAACACACTGCACCAGGAGAAGAAACTCAGACACCACCAGCCTCGTCTACAGTCTACAGCCTTAGATTTAACTCCTAGACGAGGATCATCCTCACTGGTGTGGAGTTGGTCTGGATCTGAAAAGACTGACGTTGATCAGAAGAGTATGAGGAGTCTGAACAGAATATGAGGAGAGTATGAGGAGTATGAACAGGGTATGAGGAGAGTATGAGGAGTTCGAAGAGAGTATGAGGGGTATGAAGAGAGTATGAGGGGTATGAAGAGAGTATGAGGAGTATGAAGAGAGTATGAGGAGCATGAAGAGAGTATGAGGAGCATGAAGAGAGTATGAGGAGCATGAAGAGAGTATGAGGGGCATGAAGAGAGTATGAGGAGCATGAAGAGAGTCTGAGGAGCATGAAGAGAGTCTGAGGAGCATGAAGAGAGTCTGAGGAGCATGAAGAGAGTCTGAGGAGCATGAAGAGAGTCTGAGGAGCATGAAGAGAGTATGAAGAGAGTGTGAGGAGCATGAAGAGAGTCTGAGGAGAGTGTGAGGAGCATGAAGAGAGTGTGAGGAGCATGAAGAGAGTGTGAGGAGCATGAAGAGAGTGTGAGGAGAGTGTGAGGAGTATGAAGAGAGTGTGAGGAGTATGAAGAGAGTGTGAGGAGCATGAAGAGAGTCTGAGGAGTATGAAGAGAGTATGAGGAGAGTGTGAGGAGTATGAAGAGAGTGTGAGGAGTATGAAGAGAGTGTGAGGAGTATGAAGAGAGTGTGAGGAGTATGAAGAGAGTGTGAGGAGTATGAAGAGAGTGTGAGGAGTATGAAGAGAGTGTGAGGAGTATGAGGAGGGAGTGTGAGGAGTATGAGGAGGGAGTGTGAGGAGTATGAGGAGGGAGTGTGAGGAGTATGAAGAGAGTGTGAGGAGTATGAAGAGAGTGTGAGGAGTATGAAGAGAGTATGAAGAGAGTGTGAGGAGTATGAGGAGGGAGTGTGAGGAGTATGAGGAGGGAGTGAGGAGTATGAGGAGGGAGTGTGAGGAGTATGAGGAGGGAGTGAGGAGTATGAGGAGGGAGTGTGAGGAGTATGAGGAGGGAGTGAGGAGTATGAGGAGGGAGTGTGAGGAGTATGAGGAGGGAGTGTGAGGAGTATGAGGAGGGAGTGTGCTGTTGAAGACAGAGCTAAACCAGGTTAGGAGTCTGTAAAACACTCACTCAGTAAACTTCAGAGAGTCCTTCACTAAAACAGAGTCTTCACCTGATGACACTGTGATTTGGCTCCAGCCCCCATGACTAGCAGGATAAAGCAGATGATGATGTATGGATATTAATATCCTATAAGAAGTGCAAGCTAGTAAAATATAAGATTTTTACAAACGCATTTTAAATAATAATTTTTTGCCAATATCACTCCACCCTGTCTAGAACTGGGGTGAAACCCAAACAAACCCTGTTTAAACTAAAGCAGAAGCGTCTCTGACTCGGTCAGCAGTGCTGAACCTCCTGCCCCTCGCGCCGCTGTGGGTCTGTTTTGGAGTATTGTTTATTGATCAGTTAGAGCGAGTGCTGATAGAGTTCCTCTCCTACTCGTGCTCAGTAGCTCATCACTCGGTGCTGGTGACGGATCATCTGAGCTGTGTTTGTAGTGAAGGATTTAAAAAGAAGGGTTATTTTTACCGCCGAAATGGAGAAGTGTAGAGTCAGAACGAGGCTGACTCCGTTAGTGAGGATCAAAACCATGTTTCGGAGAGTCAGAGCTTCCATGAAGCGCCACAAACTGGTGAGGTAAACATTCTCCCTCTGTGTTCGTCCTGGAGGCTCTGGCCATGTGTGTGTGTGTGTGTGTGTGCTTATATATATATACACAGACTGTAGTTCATCTGATTCTCTGTATACTTTATTACTCTGTTCTTTAATGATCAGGACCCCCACAGGACCACCACAGAGCAGCTACTATTAGGGAGGTGGGTCATTCTCAGCCACTGCAGTGACAACTGAACGTGGTGTGGTGTGTTAGTTAGGTGTGTGTTGTGCTGTGTGAGTGGATCAGACACAGCAGTGCTGCGCTGGAGTGTTTAAACACTGTGTCCACTCACTGTCCACTCAATTAGACACTCCTACTACTTGCTGGTCCCACCTTGTAGAGTGTAAGTCAGAGACAGTAGCTCATCTGCTGCTGCCACAGTTTGTGTCCTCTAGTTCTTCATCATTGGGAGACCAGGACGCCGCCCACAGGACACTGCTGTCTGGATAGTTTTGGTTGGTGGACGGTTCTCAGTCCAGCAGTGACTCTGGTCCACTCACACCAGCACAACAACAACCATCATGTCAGTATCATGAACTACAGTCTGTAAGTGTGTGTGTGTGTATATATATATATATATATATATATATATATATGGGTGGTGGGTCATTCTCTCGATGGCAGTGGTGTGAGTGCCTCAGCTGTGCAGAGTGTTCTGGAATAGTGAGAGAAGCTCTGGTGGTGGTGTGCTGTGGTGTGCTGTGGTGTGCTGTGGTGTATCGAGCAGGTGATGGAGGTATTGATGCTGTGTGTCTGTTTCCGCTCTGCTGCTCAGAGACTGAGTGAGTGATGTTGTGGATCCATTCTGCTCTTCTGGCAAATCAGAAATCAGTGGCTTTTAGTGAGAACAGCTCAGTGGACGTGTGGATGGATGCCAGGTTGGAGCTGGGGGGGGTGGGGGTGGGTTGGGGGGAGGGTTCTAGATATTGGCATCTCTCCAGCTCTTTGATTGGACAGCATGTGGCACAGTGTCTGTTAGTGGTGAGGTATGGTGGCCAGAGCACCAGCCCGGCGGTTTGAGCCGTGAGAACGGAGGAGATTCAGGTTCTCCGTGTGGGAGATGTTCTGGTCGGTAAGCTCTCTGTGGTTCTCTCTGTTGCAGTTTGAGAGAGAACATGTCGGGAAACAGTCTGGTATTACCCATAGTGCTCTGGGGCCGTCGCGCTCCCACCCACTGCATCTCCAGCCTCCTGGTGATGGACGATCTGGCCACCATCATCAGCGGCTGTCATGATGGTCAGATCTGCATCTGGGACATGACCCCTGACCTGGAGGTGAGAACTTACCTTCTCTTCTACTCTCTTATCCTTCACTCTTCTCTTCTACTCTCTTATCCTTTCACGTCTTCCTCTTCTAAACTCTCTTATCCTTTCACTCCTTCTCTGCTCTTCACTCTCTACACTCTTATCCTTCACTCTGTCTCTTCACTCGCTTATCCTTCACTCTTCTCTTTCTCTTCTACTATCTTATCCTTCACTCTTCTCTTCTACTCTCTTATCCTTCACTCTTCCCTTCTACTCTCTTATCCTTCACTCATCTTCTCCTCTTCTACACTCTCTTATCCTTCCACTCTTACACCTTCTCTTCTACTTTCTTCTAATCCATCACCTCTTCTCTTCTACTCTCTTATCCTTCACTCTTCTCTTCTACTCTCTACTCTCTTATCCTTCACTCTTCTCTTCTACTCTCTACTCTCTTATCCTTCACTCTTCTCTTCTACTCTCTACTCTCTTATCCTTCACTCATCTCTTCTCTTCTACTCTCTTATCCTTCTCTCTTCTCTTCTACTCTCTTATCCTTCACTCTTCTCTTCTACTCTCTTATCCTTCACTCTTCTCTTCTACTTTCTTATCCTTCACTCTTCTCTTCTACTCTATCCTTCACTCTTCTCTTCTCTTCTACTTTCTTATCCTTCACTCTTCTCTTCTACTCTTATCCTTCACTTCTTCTTTCTCTTAATCCTTCACTCTTCTCTTCTACTCCTCTTATCTACACTCTTCCTCTTCTCTACTTTTTCTTACCTTCCACTCTCTCATTCTACTTCTTATCCTTCACTCTTCTCTTCTACTCTATCCTTCACTCTTCTCTTTCTTCTCTTCTACTTTCCTTTTATCCTTCACTCTTCTCTTCCTCTTCTACTACTCTCTTATCCTTCACTCTTCTCCTCTAATTCTCTTTTTAAAAAAAAAACAATTCCTTCACTTTTCTCCTCTAAACTCTCTTATCCTTACTCTTCTCTTTCTACTCACTTATTCCTTCACTCTTCCTTCTACTCTCTTATCCTTCACTCTTCTCTTTTCTCTTCTACCTCTTATCCTCTCACTATCTTTTCTCTTTCTAACTCTATCCTTCATCCTCTTCTCTTCTCCTTCTACTCACTCTCTTAGCCTTCACATCCTTCTCCTCTACTCTCTTATCCTTCACTTTTCTCCTCTACTCTCTTATCCTTCACTTTTCTCCTCTACTCTTATCCTTCACTCTTCTCTTCTACTCTCTTATCCTTCACTCTTCTCTTCTCTTCTACTCTTATCCTTCACTCTTCTCTTCTACTCTATCCTTCCACTCTTCCTCTCTAGCTACTCTACTTATCCTTCACTCTTCTCCACACTCTCTTATCCTTCACTCTTCTCCTCTACTCTCTTATCCTTCACTCTTCTCTTCTACTCTCTTATCCTTCACTCTTCTCTTCTCTTCTACTCTCTTATCCTTCACTCTTCTCTTCTACTCTCTTATCCTTCACTCTTCTCTTCTACTCTCTTATCCTTCACTCTTCTCTTCTACTCTCTTATCCTTCCACGCTGCTCTTCTACTCATCTTATCCATCACTCTTCTTCTTCTCTTTCTACTCTCTTATCCTTCACTCTTCTCTTCTCTTCTACTCTCTTGAGTCGCGTTCGACTCTTCTCTTCTCTTCTACTCTCTTATCCTTCACTCTTCTCTTCTACTCTCTTATCCTTCACTCTTCTCTTCTACTCTCTTATCCTTCACTCTTCTCTTCTACTCTCTTATCCTTCACTCTTCTCTTCTCTTCTACTCTCTTATCCTTCACTCTTCTCTTCTCTTCTACTCTCTTATCCTTCACTCTTCTCTTCTACTCTCTTATCCTTCACTCTTCTCTTCTACTCTCTTATCCTTCACTCTCTTTCTCTACTCTCTTATCCTTCACTCTTCTCTTCTACTCTCTTATCCTTCACTCTTCTCTTCTACTTTCTTATCCTTCACTCTTCTCTTCTACTCTCTTATCCTTCACTCTTCTCTCAACCTCTTATTCCGTCACATCTTCTCTTCTACTCTCTTATCCTTCACTCTTTCTTATCCTTCACTCTTCTCTTCTACTCTCTTCTACTTTCTTATCCTTCACTCTTCTCTTCTACTCTCTTATCCTTCACTCTTCTCCTCTACTCTCTTATCCTTCACTCTTCTCCTCTACTCTCTTATCCTTCACTCTTCTCCTCTACTCTCTCCTACTTTCTTATCCTTCACTCTTCTCCTCTACTCTCTTCTACTTTCTTATCCTTCACTCTTCTCTTCTACTTTCTTATCCTTCACTCTTCTCCTCTACTCTCTTCTACTCTCTTATCCTTCACTCTTCTCTTCTACTTTCGTATCCTTCACTCTTCTCTTCTACTTTCTTATCCTTCACTCTTCTCCTCTACTCTCTTATCCTTCACTCTTCTCCTCTACTCTCTTCTACTCTCTTATCCTTCACTCTTCTCCTCTACTCTCTTCTACTTTCTTATCCTTCACTCTTCTCTTCTAACTTCTTATCCTTCACCTTCTCTTCTACTTTCTTTATCCATTCCACCTCTTCTCTCTCTACTTTCTTATCCTTCACTCTTCTCTTCTCTTCTACTTTCTTATCCTTCACTCTTCTCTTCTACTCTCTTCTACTCTCTTATCCTTCACTCTTCTCTTCTACTCTCTTATCCTTCACTCTTCTCTTCTACTCTCTTATCCTTCACTCTTCTCTTCTACTCTCTTATCCTTCACTCTTTTCCTCTACTCTCTTCTCCTCTACTTTCTTATCCTTCACTCTTCTTTTCTCTTCTACTTTCTATCCTTCACTCCTTCTTCTTCCTGTCTACTATTTCTTATCCTTCACGCTTCTCTTCTCTCTCACTTTCTTATCCCTCAATACTTCTCGTCTAACTTTCTTATCCTTCACTCTTCGCTTCTCATTCTACTCTCTACATCTCTTATGCCTTCTCTTTTCTCTTCTACCTCTATCCTGTCACTCTTCTCCTCGTACTCTCTTATCCTTCACTCTTCTCCTCTACTCTCTTATCCTTCACGTTCTTTCTCCTCTACTCCTTATATCCTTCACTCTTCTCTTCTCTCCTCTACTTTCTAATCCTTCTCACTTCTTCCTTCTCTTCTACTTCTTTTATCCTTCACTCCTTCTCCACTAACTCTCTTCACTTTTCTTATCCTACACTCTTCTCTTCTCTTTCTTATCCTTCACTCTTCTCCTCTACTCTCTTCTACTCTCTTATCCTTCACTCTTCTCTTCTACTTTCGTATCCTTCACTCTTCTCTTCTACTTTCTTATCCTTCACTCTTCTCTTCTCTTCCACTTTCTTATCCTTCACTATTCTCTTCTCTTCTACTCTCTACTCTCTTATCCTTCACTCTTCTCTTCTCTTCTACTCTCTACTCTCTTATCCTTCACTCTTCTCTTCTACTCTGTTAGTGTTTTCTTTTGCTCTACTCTGTTTTCTTCTGTTCTCCCCTCTTATACTCTTATCCTTCACTCTTTCACTCTACTCTGTTCTATTCTCTTCTCTTCTACTCCTCTATTCTATTCTGTTCTCTTCTGTTCTCTTCTCTTCTGTTCTCTTCTCTTCTACTCTACTCTGTTCTCTTCTCTTCTATTCTCTTTTCCTCTGTTCTCTTCTACTCTACTCTGTTCTCTTCTATTCTCTTCTCTTCTACTCTTCTCTGTTTTCTTCTCTTCTACTCTACTCTGTTTTCTTCTCTTCTACTCTACTCTGTTTTCTTGTTTTCTTCTCTTCTGTTCTATTCTTTTCTCTTCTTTTCTACTTTACTTTGTTCTCTTTTGTACTTTTCTCTTCTACTCTTCGCTTTTCTTCTCTTCTACCCTTCGCTTTTCTTCTCTTCTATTCTTCTCTTTTCTTCTCTTCTACTCTTCGCTTTTCTTCTCTTCTATTCTTCTCTTTTCTTCTCTTCTACTCTTCTGTTTTCTTCTCTTCTACTCTTCTCTTTTCTTCTCTTCTACTCTTTTCTTTTCTTCTACTCTTTTCTTCTCTTCTACTCTTTTCTTCTCTTCTACTCTTCTGTTTTCTTCTCTTCTTCTCTTCTACTCTACTCTGTTCTCTTCTGTTCTCTTCTACTCTTTTCTTTTCTTCTGTTCTCTTCTACTCTCTTTTTCTCTACTCTTTTATCTTCTCTTGTACTCTGTTCTCTTCTCTTCTACTCTACTCTGTTCTTTTCTCTGTCATTTGCTTTTCACTATTCTTTCTTTCTTTCTTTCTTTCAGCTTCTTCCTCTTTTCCTGTTATTTGTCCTGTTTTCTTTTGCTCTCCTCCTCCTCATCTTGTGCTCTCTCCATCCTATTGTGTATTTGCTTCACTTCTGTTTTCTTTATTTCACTAATATTCGTTGTTTGGATGTTTCACTGTGCAGGTCATATCTAGGTGTGTGTGTTTGTTTAGTCATGTGTCTGTTTGTTCCCGGTTGTGCAGATTAACCCGCGCGCTCTGCTGTTCGGACACACCGCCTCCATCACCTGTCTGTCCAAGGCCAGCGCCAGCAGTGACAAACAGTACATGGTCAGCGCCTCGGAGAGCGGGTGGGTGCTGACTGAGCGCGTCTGTATATGAGTGTTGATTCGTCTACATCTAAAGTAGATTAAACCCCGGGCTTTGTTTACAGCAGTAGTTATATATATAACGAGTTTTACCTGATACTAATAAATAAGTAGTGTTCAGTTTGACTGGGATCTAAATGAAACAGTACTGTGTATGTATAGCCTCCGTACAGCTCTGTGTGTTCACGTGTATGACGAGTGTTTCTCTGTAGGGAGATGTGTCTGTGGGACGTGAGCGATGGCCGCTGTATCGAGTTCACTAAGCTGGCCTGCGCCCACACAGGGATACAGGTAACACCCCCACTGCACTGCATCGTGTCTACGCGGCTCAGTATAGCACTCAGCTCAAGTTCATCATACTGCACTGCCTCTGAGTGCAGAGCACTACACAGATATACAGCCCACTGCATTAACTGAGATCATTAGACTGAGCTTAGAACCTACTACACCATATAGTACTACAGCTGCGCTACAGTTATTACACTGCGTCAAGCAACACTGTGTACCGCATGGTAGGGGTGGGCGATATGGCCCTACAATAATATCACAATATTTCATGGTATGTTTGCGATAACGATACTCTTGCCGATATGACAACACTGAATTAAAACAAATATTTCAAGAATACACTACTGCAAACAAATGAAAATTAAATTTTATTTATTGTATATAATATGACTATGGCACACCTCTAACTGAGATATTAAAAAATTACAAAGAATTTTTCATCAGATGTAAAGAAGTCAATGACCAGAATGTCATGAATACAAAATAATGCACTCCAAATATCTCCATATATCCAGGACTGGTAGTAACAAGTGAATGCTACTGAACTGATAAAATCTGTCCTCTAGTATACTATAAAATGGGAAATTAGAAAAGTGTGAATTTTAATTTTGTTAAAAACCGTAAAAGAGTAGTACCTGATGTGATAATTAGTGATGGTGATATGGAACGATATTTCAGGGTATAATATCGTTCACCATATTCAAAAATGTTGGTGATATTATTGTGTACGATACGATGCGGCACACTCCTACCACATGATACGTGACTCTGTGAGAGGGCAGATTAACTTAATTAATCTTAATTTTGTTGATTTTTAGTTTTCTACCTCATTTGAACCCACCAGCTGCCATTTACATGCTAATGTGTGTATTAGACTAGAGCAGTTAGCTTTAGCCCCGGAGCTAGTGTGTGTATTAGACTAGAGCAGTTAGTTTTAGCCCCGGAGCTAATGTGTGTATTACACTAGAGGCAGTTAACTTTAGCGCCGGAGCTATTGTGTGTATACACTAGACCAGTAGCTTAGCACCCGTAGCTATATGTGTGTATTTAGGCTCTATAGCAGTCTTAGCTTTAGGCCCCGGACTAATGTGTGTATCTACACTAGAGCAGTTAGTTTTAGCCCCGGAGCTAATGTGTGGTATTAACACTAAGCAGTTAGTTTTTAGCCCCGAGCTAAATGTGTGTAATTACACTAGAGCAGTTAGCTTTAGCCCGTAGCTAATCGGTGTATTATACACTAGAGCAGTTTTTACCTTTAGCGCCGGAGCTAATGTGTGTATTTACACTAGAGCAGTTAGCTTTAGCCCCGGAGCTAGTGTGTGTATAACAAACTAGAGCAGTTAGCTTTAGCCCCGGAGCTAATGTGTGTATTACCTAAGCAGTTAGCTTTAGCCCCGAGCTAATGTGTGTATTACACTAGATGCATTAGTTTTTAGCCCCGGAGCTGATGTGTGTATTACACTAGAGCAGTTTGCTTTAAGCCCCGGAGCTAGTGTGTGTATTACACTATAGCAGTTAGCTTTAGAGACCCGCCAGCCAGACCAGCCGGGAGCCTAATGTGTGTATTACACCTATAAGCAGAAGCTTTAGCCCCTGGAGCTAAATGAGTGTATTACACTAGAGCAGTTAGCTTTAGCCCGGAGCTAATGTGTGTTATTACACTAAGAGCATTAGCTTTAGAGCCCTGGGAGTCTAATGTTTGAATTACCCTAAGCAGTTAGCTTTTAGCCCCGGAGCTAATGTGTATTACACTAGAGCAGTTAGCTTTAGCCCTGGGAGCTAATCGTGTGTATTCCACTAAGCAGTTAGCTTTAGGCCCCGGAGCTATGTGTGTATTACACTAGAGCAGTTAGCTTTAGCCCCGAGCTAATGTGTGTATTACACTAGAGCAGTTAGCTTAGCCCCGGAGCTAATGTGTGTAATACACTAGAGCATTAGTTTTAAGCCCCGGAGCTGAGTGTGTTATTACACTAGAGTAGGGGTTAGCTTTAGCCCCAGCTAGTGTGTGTATTACACTAGAGCAGTAGCTTTAGCCCCGGAGCTAAATGTGTGTATTACCAACTAGAGCAGTTAGCTTTAGCCCTGGAGCAAATGAGTGTATTACACTAAGAGCAGTTAGCTTTAGCCCCGAGTCTAATGTGTGTATTACACTAGAGCATTTAGCTTTTAGCCCTGAGCTTAAATTGTTTATTACACTAGAGCAGTTAGCTTTAGCCCCGGAAGCTAATGTGTGTATTACACTTAGAGCAGTTAGAGCTTTAGCCCTGGAGCTAATGAGTGTATAACACTAGAGCATTAGCTTTAGCCCCGAGCTACTGTTTGTATTACACTAGACATTTGAGCTTTAGCCCTGGAGCTAATTGTGTATTACACTAGAGCAGTTAGCTTTAGCCCCGGAGCTAAGAATGTGTGTATTACACTAGATCAGTTGACTTTAGCCCCGGAGACTAATGGTGTAATACACTAGAGCAGTTAGCTTTAGCCCCGGAGCTTAGTGTGTGTATTACACTAGACAGTTTAGCTTTAGCCCGCGACTTAATGTGTGAATTAACACTAGAGCAGTTTAGGCTTTTAGCCTCGGAGCTAATGTGGTGTGATTACACTAGAGCATTAGCTTTAGCCCCGGAGCTAATGTGTGTATTACACTAGAGGCAGTTAGCTTTAGCCCCGGAGCTAATGTGTTTAGTACACTAGAGCAGTTATTTTTAGCCCCTAGCTCGAGTGTGTATTACACTAGAGCCATATAGCTTTAGCCCCGAGCTAGTGTGTGTATTACACTAGAGCATTAGCTTTACCCCGGAGCTAATGTGTGGGTATTACACTAGAGCAGTTAGCTTTAGCCCTGAGCTTATGTGTGTATTACACTAGAGCAGTTAGCTATAGCCCGGAGCTGATGTGTGTATTACACTAGAGCAGTTAGTCTTTAAGCCCCGGAGCTAATGTGTGTATTACACTAGAGCAGTATAAGTTTTAGCCCCGAGCTGATTGTGTGTATTACACTAGAGCAGATTAGCTTTATCCCCGGAGCTAATGTGTATATTACACTAGAGCAGTTAGCTTTAGCCCCGGAGCAAATGTGTGTATTACCCTAGAGCAGTTAGCTTTTAAGCCCCGGAGCTAATATGTATATTACACTAGAGCAAAACAAATCCACAACAATAACAAAGAAAGACAGCATAAACAAAAACACAGAAGCAGTTTTTTGTTTATTTTTTATTTTTCGTTGTGCTTAGCCCCGGAGCTAATGTGTGTATTACACTAGAGCAGTTAGCTTTAGCCCCGGAGCTAATGTGTGTATTACACTAGAGCAGTTAGCTTTAGCCCTGGAGCTAATGTGTGTATTACAAATCGGCACTACCAAACACTGATATCAGCCGATGCCAATATATTAAAAATGGCAATATATCGGCCGACTGATATATCAGTCGATCTCTAGTTCAGATAGATAGATAGATAGATAGATAGATAGATAGATAGATAGATGGAGGAGGGCAGGAGGAGCTGGGTTTATATACTGAGTTAGTTTAGAATTAAACATTGAGATGTTTCTGCTTGTTTGCAGCTCCTTAGAAAACCTTGGAATCTCCATTTTGCCTTCGTCCATCTATCATGACCAGCATCAGTGGTCCTCACTAGATCTGCTCTCCTCTGATACTCCCTGTACTGGGTTGTTCTGTCCGGGTGGTATCAAGTTGAAAGCCCGGTATGAGGTTTCTGCAGCCCTGTGCAGTTTTGACTCACAAGATCTGTGTTTCCATCTGGTGTTTGAACAAGGAACTGCAGGCTCCTGTGACCAAGGGGTCTCGCGCAGGGCTGCAGGACCCTTAACTCGCAAAGTATAGGTTTTACATGACATATCAACTCTCAGGATTGTCCGAGTTCGAGATAAATCAACCAATCGCATCATCAGGCTGAAAATGATCCAATCCCATCTTTAGAATACTCTATATTACACCTTAACTGAGCTCACTATGACCCAGCTGCTCAGTATGCTGCTAATTACACTACACTACAGCTGAGTATGCTACACTTCACCACCACTGACCTCGCTCTACTATACCAGCACCACAGATCTCCTCTGTGCTGGAGTCTGACCTCTCTCCTCGTCTCTTGTCTTCTGTTTCCATCTCTCCAGTTTTACCAGTTTACCATTGGAACGCAGCGGGAGGGCCGTCTCCTGTGTAACGGCCACTACCCAGAGATCCTGGTGGTGGACGCCACCAGCCTGGAGGTTCTTTACTCCCTGGTGTCCAAGATATCTCCCGACTGGATCAGCTCCATGAGCATCATCCGCTCTCATCGCACCCAAGGTGCCCACGTCCATCATCTCCAACCCTATAGAGCACAGTCTTTAGATTTACTGTTAATTTAAATACTTAGTTTTAATTATTTGTATTGTGTGTGTGTATGTGTGTGTGTGTGTGTGTGTGTGTGTGTTGCAGAGGACACAGTGGTAGCAGTCTCAGTTACTGGAATCCTGAAGGTCTGGATCATCACAGCAGAAGTGAGCAGGATGCAGGTACAAACCCAGACCCGGCATAATCCGATATTAAGCTTTACCACAGAAAGTGTGTATGTGTGTGTGTGTGTGTGTATGTGTATATATATATATATATATATACACACACACACACACACACACACACACACACACACACACACACATTAGACAGTGTAATTAACAGAATGGCTGTGTTGGCAGGATATGGACCCTGTGTTTGAGGAGGAGTCTAAGCCAATCTACTGTCAGGGTTGCCAGAGCATCTCCTTCTGCACCTTCACTCAACTCTCCCTGCTTGTCGTCTGCTCCAAATACTGGAGGGTAAGTGTGTGTGTGTGTGTGTGTGTGTGTGTGTGTGTGTGTGTGGATTTTTCATGTTCATCTTAAGAACGTTATGTAATTAACTGACATCATCAAACAGCAAACTAAACTAGAAAAGTTGGATGATTGTGAATAAACGACAAATAGAGCAGATCCCGAACCTCTAATCCACAGACACACTGACCCGCACTCCTCTGAGTGAGTACAGACACTTTAGTGGCTGCAGACTGAATGAAACCATGTTTGGGTTTGGCCGAAAATGAATGGGTCCCTATGGGAGGAATGAGGGATGAATAAACGACAAATAGAGGAGTGCGGGTGGGTATGTCTGTGGATTAGAGGTTGGGAAAACTTCTGGTTCCATTGACTTACATTAAAACTAAAGGCAGTTTTGTTCTTTCCTGTTGGCATTTGAGAAATGCTTGTGTTTCATTGGACAGCGACTAATACATACATAGTGAGGTGCTTGAGGTCTCTGGCTGTTTATGTTTATTGTTTTTATGATGTCACAAAAAGCAGTGCCATTACTTAATCAGCCTTTTCAACCTACAGCAGTTCCATTTCTTTTAAACTGTTTTATTAAATTTAATAAAACCAAAAAAAAAAAAAAATTATATATAGGCTTATATATCAGCCTGGTTAAGTCTATCGAAGAATAAAGAATAGTTGAAAACAGACTACTGCTACCTGTACACGGTATAACATCAGGACACTAATAATATTAATAATGATAATAATAATAAAGTGTTCAGCTGCTTTTATTAAGTACCCAAATACAACCCTGCCCCCTGTCAAAAATAATAATAAATATAATAAATCCTGATAATAAATTCTCTGTGTTGTCCAGACCTAGTCCAGGACTGAGTTTGGATCATAATCCTTACATACATGTGCAGAGCTGTTGGTCTGTGTCCCTGTGTGAAGCGGTGTCCCTGTGTGAAGCGGTGTCCCTGTGTGAAGCGGTGTCTCTGTGTGAAGCGGTGTCCCTGTGTGAATCTGTGTCTCTGTGTGAAGCAGTGTCTCTGTGTGAATCGGTGTCTCTGTGAATCGGTGTCTCTGTGTGAATCTGTGTCTTTGTGTGAATCTGTGTCTTTGTGTGAAGCGGTGTCCCTGTGTGAAGCGGTGTCTCTATGTGAATCTGTGTCTCTGTGTGAAGCGGTGTCTCTGTGTAAAGCGGTGTCTCTGTGTAAGGCGGTGTCTCTGTGTGAAGCGGTGTCTCTGTGTGAAGCGGTGTCTCTGTGTGAATCGGTGTCTCTGTGTGAGGCGGTGTCTCTGTGTGAAGCGGTGTCTCTATGTGAGGCGGTGTCTCTGTGTGAGGCGGTGTCTCTGTGTGAAGCTGTGTCTCTGTGTGAAGCTGTGTCTCTGTGTGAGGCGGTGTCTCTGTGTGAAGCTGTGTCTCTGTGTGAAGCGGTGTCCCTGTGTGAAGCGGTGTCCCTGTGTGAAGCGGTGTCCCTGTGTGAATCTGTGTCTCTGTGTGAAGCGGTGTCTCTGTGTGAAGCGGTGTCTCTGTGTGAGGCGGTGTCTCTGTGTGAAGCGGTGTCTCTGTGTGAGGCGGTGTCTCTGTGTGAAGCTGTTTCTCTGTGTGAGGCGGTGTCTCTGTGTGAAGCGGTGTCTCTGTGTGAAGCGGTGTCTCTGTGTGAAGCTGTGTCTCTGTGTGAGGCGGTGTCTCTGTGTGAGGCGGTGTCTCTGTGTGAGGCGGTGTCTCTGTGTGAGGCGGTGTCTCTGTGTGAAGCGGTGTCTCTGTGTGAAGCGGTGTCTCTGTGTAAGGTGGTGTCTCTGTGTGAGGCGGTGTCTCTGTGTGAAACGGTGTCTCTGTGTAAGGCGGTGTCTCTGTGTGAAGCGATGTCTCTGTGTGAAGCGGTGTCTCTGTGTGAAGCGGTGTCTCTGTGTGAAGCGGTGTCTCTGTGTGAAGCTGTGTCTCTGAATTCTGTTCCAGGTGTTTGATGCGGGAGACTTCTCGCTCCTGTGTTCTGTACCCAGCGAGAATGACCAGGCGTGGACAGGAGGAGAGTTTATCGCCGCTGATAAAGTCATTATTTGGACAGAGGACGGCTGTAGCTACATCTACAAACTGCCAGCCAGGTAACCGCACTACCTCACCTGTACAGAGTGCTTTCTGGTCAGAGACCACAGGAATCCAGACTATCAGTCAATCAGCTATAGCTAAACCAGTACATCATCAGGTCAGCACGGTGGTGTAGTGGTCAGTATGGTGGTGTAGTGGTCAGTATGGTGGTGTAGTGGTCAGTATGGTGGTGTAGTGGTTAGTATGGGGGTAGTGGTTTAGTATGGTGGTGTAGTGGTCTGTATGTGGTGTAGGGTTAGTATGGTGGGGTGTAGTGGTTAGTATGGTGGTGTATGGTTAGTAAGGTGGTGTAGTGGTTAGTGTGTGGTGTAGTGGTTAGTGTGGGTGGTGTAGTGGTTAGTATGGTGGTGTAGTGTTAGTGTGGTGGTGTAAGTGGGGTTAGTACGGTGGTGTAGTGGTTATGTGGTGGTGTAAGGTGGTCAGTATGTGGTGTAAGTGGTTAGTGTGGTGGGTAGTGGTTAGTATGGTGGTGTAAGTGGTTATATAGTGGTGTAAGTGGTTAGTACGGTGGTGTAGTGGTTAGTTGTGGCGGTGTAGTGGTCAGTATGGTGGTGTATGTGTTAGTAAAGTGGTGTAGTGGTCTAGTACGGTGGTGTAGTGGTTAGTATGTGGAGTAGTGGTTAGTATGGTGGTGTAGTGTTAGTAGGTGGTGTAGTGGTCAGTATGGAGGTGTAGTGGTCAGTAGGTGGTGTAGTGGTTAGTATGGTGGTGTAGTGGTTCGTAATGGTGGTTAGTGGTCATATGGTGGTGTAGTGGATAGTAAGGTGGTGTAGTGTTAGTATGGTGGTGTAGTGTTATGTATGGTGGTGAGTGGTCAGTAATGGTGGTGTAGTGTTAGTAAGGTGGTGTAGTGTTAGTATGGTTGATGTAGTGTTAGTATGGTGGTGTAGTGGTCAGGTATGGTGTGGTGTAGTGGTTAGTACGGTGGTGAAGTGTTTAGTACGGGTGGTGTAGTGGTTAGTACGGTGGTGTAGTGGTTAGTATGGTGGTGTAGTGGTTAGTATGGTGTGTAGTTGTTAGAATGGCTGGTGTAGTGTCCAGTTATGGTGGTGTAGAGGTTAGTAAGGTGGTGTAGTGGTTATATGTGGTGTAGTGTAATACGGTGGTTTAGTGGTAAGATACGTTGGTGTAGTGGAAAGTTACGGTGGTGTATGGTTAGTACGTGGTTAGTGGTTAGTTATGGTGGTAGTAGTGTCCTGTATGGTGGTGTAGTGGTCAGTATGGTGGTTGAGTGGGTTAGTATGGTGTGTGTAGTGGGTCCAGTATGGTGTGTAGTGGTTAGTATGGTGGGTAGTGGTTTAGTGTGGTGTGTAGTGGTTAGTACGGTGGTGTAGTGGTTAGTATGTGGGTAGTGGTTTGTTGGTGGTGTAAGTGTTAGTATGGTGGGTAAGTGGTTAGTATGGTGGTGTAGTGGTAGTATGGTGGGTCTGTGGTTAGTGTGGTGGTGTAGTGGTTAGTACGGTGGTGTAGTGGTTAGTATGTGGTAGTTGGGTAGTGTGGTGGTGTAGTGGTTAGGATGGTGGGTAGTGGTTAGTATGGTGGGTGTAGTGGTTAGTATGGTGGGTATGGTTAGTGGGGTGGTGTAGTGGTCAGTATGGTGGTTAGTGGTTAGTATGGTGGTGTAGTGGTTAGGAGGTGGTGTAATTGTCAGTACAGTGGTGTAGTGGTCAGTATGGTGTGTACGTGTTAGTATGGTGGTGTAGTGGTTAGTATGTGGTGTAGTGGTCAGTACAGTGTGTAGTGTCAGTATGGTGGTGTAGTGGTTAGTATGGTGGTGTAGTGGTCAGTATGGTGGTGTAGTGGTTTTTAAAGGGTCTGTATGTGGGTTACAGTATTTTCTGTTGTACTGAGTCTCATCACGTGTTTGTGTTTCCAGTTGTCTTCCGGCCAGCGAGCACTTCCGCAGTGACGTTGGGAAAACCACGGAAGGCTCCATCCCTCCACTGGTGTACAGCATCGCAGACCGCGCAGACAAACAGGTCAGATACAGACGCAGTCACTCACTCATGTACTCGTGTCAGCCATAACATTAAAACCACCTTCTTGTATCTACACACACACACACACTGTCCTTTATATCATCTCAGGTGCTGGTGTGTTAGTGTGTGTTGTGCTGGTGTGAGTGAATCAGACACAGCAGTGCTGCTGCTGGAGTGTTTAAACACTGTGTCCACTCACTGTCCACTCTATTAGACACTCCTACACTTGCTGGTCCACCTGTAGATGTAAAGTCAGAGACAGAGCTCATCTGCTGCTGCACAGTTTTGTGTTCCTCTAGTTCTTCATCAGTGGACACAGGAACGCGCGCCCACAGACACTGCTGTCTGGATAGTTTTGGTGGTGACGATTTCTCAGTCCAGCAGTGACACTGATCCACCTCACACCATCACAAACACACACTACCACACGCACCACAAAACCTGACAGTGTCACTGCAGGCTGAAATGATCCTCCTCCCTAATATATCTGCTCTGTTGGGTCCTGATCATTAAAGAACAGAGTAATAAAGTATACAAGAATCAGATGAACCACAGTTGTAAGTGGAGCTCCTGTATGGGTCATTGGGAGCTGATACAGTGGACAGTGAGTGTAGGTCCTGTATGGTCCAGTGATCCTGATACAGGGGACATGAGGGAAGGTCCTGTATGGTCAGTGCGAACTGATACAGTGGACATGAGTGGAGGTCCTGGTATGGTCAGTGGAGCGATACAGTGACAGTCGAGTGGAGCGACTCCTGTATGGTCAGTAGATCTGATACAGTGACAGTAGTGGAGGTCCCTGTATGGTCATGGAGCTGATACAGTGGACAGTGAGCTGAGGTCCTGTATGGTCAGTGAGCCGATACAGTGGACAGTGAGTGAGGTCCTGTATGGTCATGAGCAGATACAGAGGACATTATTGGAGGTCCCTGTAATGGTCAGTGAGCTGATACAGTGGACAAGTGAGTGGAGGTCCCGTATGGTCAGTGGAGCTGATACTGTGGACAGTGAGGTGGAGGTCCTGTATGGTCATGAGCTGAACATGGACAGTGAGATGGGAGGTCCTGGAATGGTCAGTTGGAGCTGATACAGTGGACAGTGTGTGGAGGGAGCCTTTATGGTCCAGTGGAGCAGAACCGTGGACAGTGAGTGGAGTCCTGTATGGTCAGTGGAGCTGATACAGGTGGACAGTGAGTGAGGTCCTGTATGGTCAGTGGAGCTGATACAGTGGACAGTGAGTGGAGATATAAGGAGGTGGGTTTAATGTTATTATTATAGTATTTTATGATATGATGTTTTTACCATAATGCCCACCCCTATTTCTAAGAACAGGACTTTGATCCTAAAGGCTGTTACACACTGAACGTGATTAATTAGTCTGATTATTAGTATGATTATTTATTTATTTATTTATTTATTTATTTATTTTTATTTATTAAGATGTGAGTCCAGATCTCTGTGGACCCTAAAAACACTGCTGGTATATTAAAATTGGCATATTTAGTGTGGCTTAGTCCATAGCCTCATTCTATATACACATAATTAACATGTTATTAGACTTATTAGTTAGTAGTCACATGACCTGCTGTCTGATTAGTCATGTTATGTGGGTTCAGTGTTCTGTAAATATGATGTTATTTAGAAAAGATCAGAAAAAATTAAAGGCTCAGTATTAATTATGAGTCAGGGAGATCTTATGATTTATTATTGTTTATTGTTTGATGTTTAGCGTGTGTTGTTGTTGTTGTTGTGTTGTGTGTCCGTCTCTAATCCAGCCAGCTCCTGTATGTGTTGGCGTTAATGTGCATTATGTTGTTTGTATTATGTTTGTTTATTATTTACAGTTTGTCTGTTATTACCCTCTCTTGGGGCACTCTCCCTCCCCTTCCCCTCTTCCTCCTTCTCCCCTCCCTTCCTCCTTCCTTCTACGTTTCCTCCTTGCTATCTACCCGCCCTCCAATCCCTCCCACCAACCAACCATCCCATCCTCCACTCAACCCTTCCTCCCACCCTCCCTCTCAACCCCCGTCCACCCGTTTCCCTCCCTCGTATGTCCATCCCATCCCCGTTCACTCCTTCCACCGCCCTCTATTCCTCCACCCTCCCTCTGTCCATCCCATACCCTCAATTTCCCCTCTCCGGTCCCTCCCACCCTTGTCTTTCCCCTCCCTCCTATGTCTGTCCATCCACTCTTCCTTCCTCCCTCCAATACACCTCTCTTCCCACTGTCCATCACATTCCCTCCATCACCCCCCAACTTACTGTTTTTCTTTTGCCTCCCTCCTATGACCCTCCCTCCCTTCCTCCCTCCCTCCGATTCCCCAGCTGGAGGAGGGGTGTGAGGGGGAGTTTGTTGTGGTGTGCCTCCCTGACAGTGCGACTGGTCCGGAGCTGTACTCTCCCGAGCTGCTATACACCCAACGGCCTCTAGAGGCACCAGTAAGCCCATCAGACAGCGAGACGCAGCTGCACCGTCTGACGTGGTCAGCAGGGGGAGCTCTCAGCATGCTTTCTAAGCGTCCAGGCAGTCATTCTAACTGACTAAGATGAAAAACAGATGAAAAACTAGGACGGACTTAAAAAGATCATGTATTTGAGCCGATTCGTGAGCTGCAGCGTGAATCCTGAACCAGTTCGGAACAGAACGTTAGTCAGGGCTGCGTGTGTGAATCTGATCGGATGCTCTGAGAGCTCCCAGCCGTGTGCCTGCCTCTACGCTGCTGTCTGTCTGATAGCCAGTTTCCTCCACTCACACTGATTCGCTCGGTCCCATGCTCCTCCCACTAAAAATGACCAACCATTGACCCCTCCCCTCATCTGTCTTCACGTGGGTGAAGATGCATGCAAAGTCCCCAAGCTGCTTTATCGAACCCCAGCGTCCCACACAGCTAGAAAGCTTGTCAGCTGTTTAAGACCCTATCAGAGTTATCAGAATGAACGCCAATCTCATTCAGATAAGAAACTATTCAATTTATTGATTATGGCTCAGTTTTTATTGAAAATTCAATTGTAGGTTTAAAAGACTGAAGAAAATCTACGGGTAAGATGTAAACAGAGTCATTCCGAGTGGTTTGATGCGAAATGGTTGTTGGTCAGGACTGTGTATCGGCAAGAACCTGGCGATACAATACGTATCGTGATACAGCGGTCACGATTCAATATATCACGATACTGCAAGTAAAGTAATGTATTGTGATTTTTCAAATCCTACTATTAAAACACACACCTGTTTGAACAGGTTTATCCAATGCTTACAATAGCTAGCTTTGCGTCCATGTGCTGCTTGTTAACGTTGGAGTGGAGCTGAAAATGGATTACAACACTGCCATCTAGTGGTCAGAGGTTTAAACACAACACACAATGATTCACTGTCTGCCAGGAATCTGTGTATCGATACTGTATCACGAAACGTAATATTCGATAGTTTCTTACACCCCTAGCTAGGGCTGTGTCTTGGCAAGAACCTGGTGATGTAATACGTATCGTGATACAGCGGTCACGATTCAATATATCGTGATATATTGTAATACTGCAAACAAAGTGATATTGTGATTTTTCAAATCCTACTATTAAAACACACCACTATATGAACAGGATATCATGCTTACCAATAGCTTTGCAACCCTTCGTGGCTGCTTGTTAATGTTGGAGTGGAGCTGAAAATGGATTACAGCACTGCCATCTAGTGGTCAGAGGTTTAAACACAACACTCAATGATTCACAGTCTGCCAGGAATGTGTGTATAGATACAGTGTTTTTGATAATCGATACAGTATCATGAAAAGTAATCGATATTTCAATATTTTCTTACACCCCTAGTGTTGGTGGTGTGTTAATGTGTGTTGTGCTGGCGTGAGTGGATCAGACACAGTCACTTTCCACTGTTCCTGTAATACCTTTCAGTTTGAAGCCTTATACTCGTCAGACGTCTGGTTCCATTCACCACCACTGTGAACAATTCTGGATGGACAGGTTTCTCTCTAATGAAGCGAACCACTCTGAATGACTCTGTTTACATCTTAACTGTGTATTTATGTAGACATTGTATTGGAATCAGAAATATTAGGACACTAGAATTCTCCCATTATGAAGAAGTAGTACAGTGAAGTCCAGTCACTAGTGTAGATGCATACGTTCAGCCTGTACCACAAGTAGTGAACTAGCTACAGTGTTGGGGGTGAAGATGGGCTCTAGTGCGCCTCCAGTGGGAGTTTTTTCACCTCTTCGTTTGAAGTTGCTGTGCTGTTCTCTGTGTGTTTGTTTCTTTCGTGTTTATTTATTTGATTGTAAATTGATTTGGGGTGTGTATCCGGGGGGTGATGGGTAATCGGCACCAGATGAGAAGTCATTGGTGGAACTTTGCACTGTACTCAAGGCTACCCAGAATGCCTTGAGGACCCTCCATGCCGTGGTATTCTGCGCACACTTCTCGTTTGAGCTGGAAACATTCACTCAACAGTCATACCAAACCATATCATACATGGACATACATTAAACTAGAACAGGGGCGCTGGCGTTACACGGCCTAGCTCCAGGTTTGTTTTCCAAGCTTGTTTCTGTTTAGATCCCAGTTCAGATTAAGGTAAACTGTAACACTACCTTCACCTACCTGTGTACAGGTAAACTGTAGCACTACCTTTAATATAAAACCTACCTGAACCGTGTTACAATTAAAACTGATAACACTACTTCACCTAACCTGTGTACAGGTAAAACTGTAACACTACCTTCACCTACCAGTGTACGAGGTAAACTGTAACCTTACCTCACCTACCTTTGTACGGAGGTAAACTGTAACACTACCTCATCTACCTGTGAACAGGTAAACTGTACACAACCTTCACCTACCTGTGTAGAGTAAACTGTATCACTACTTTTACCTACCTGTTTACAGGGTAAACTGTACACTGCCTCACCTACCTTTGTACAGGTAAATGTAACACTTCCCTCACCTACCTGTGTACAGGTAAACTGTAACACTACCTTCACCTACCTGTGTACAGGTAAACGTAACACTAACTTCACCTACCTGGTAACAGGTTACTGAACACTACCTTCTCCTACCTGTGTACAGGTACACTCTAACACTACCTTCTCCTACCTGTGTACAGGTAAATCTGTAACACACCTTCACCTACCTGTGTACAGGTAAACTGTAACCACTTCATTCCTTCACCTACCTGTGGTACAGGTAAACTGTAACACTACCTCTCCTACCTGTGTACAGGTAAACTGTAACACTAACCTTCAACCTACCTGTGTACAGGAAACTGTAACACTACCTTCACCTACCTGTGGTAACATGTATAACAGTTAACACTACCTTCACCTACCTGTGTACAGGAAAACTGAACACTACCTTCACCTACCTGGGTACAAGGTGAACTGTAACACTACCTTTACCTACCTGTAGACAGTTAACTGTAACACTACCTTCACCTACCTGTGTACAGGTAAACTGTAACACTACCTTCACCTACCTGTGTACAGGTAAACTGTAACACTACCGTCTCCTACAGTTCATTAGAATTGAACAGCTGTTACTGGTGATATTATAAACTAGGCCATTGACCATGTATGAACTGCAAGAGGCTTCCCCAAAGAAATGACCGTTACCTTTCACTCCTCAGTCCACTGTGAGAATCCCCTAACCATGAACGTGGTACCAGTTTCCAGATCCCGGCCTGGCTGTGATGGCGTAGCGAGCAGGCTTTTACCTGCAGGACTTTTCAGTTTAGGTGATGCTGCCCTGCTTCCATTCCCTCATCTCCCTCTCAGGGGTGTGTCTCAGTTTAAATGCGGATTAAACTCCAGCTACATGCATAGTGTCTTGCGTATTTCCACGGAAACGAGTGTGTCTGCTTGCCGTGCTGTGGATGTTGATGATGATGATGATGATGATGATGATGACTGTCTCTGTTTGCAGTTGCTGATCTGTCCGCCGGTGACGAGGTTCTTCTTCGGACGCAGAGAGCCCTTCCACAAGCTGCTCGTTCAGGGCGACTCGGCCGGCAGGCTGACGCTCTGGAGCATCCCGGACACTTCACCACTGCAGCCACTGTCTTCTGCTGCAGGTGAGCAGCTCCACTGGTCTTCAATAGTCAGGACCACCACAGAGCAGATACTATTAGAGAGGTGGGTCATTCTCAGCACTGCAGTGACACTGACATGGTGATGTGTTGGTATGTGTTGTGCTGGTGGGAGTGGATCAGACACCTCAGTGTCACTGCTGGACTGAGAATCGTCCACCAACCAAAACTATCCAGACAGCAGTGTCCTGTGGCACGGCTCCCTGTGTCCACTGATTGAAGGACTAAGGAACACAACCTGTGCATCAGCAATATGATCACTGTCTCTGGTCTCTGACATTAACATCTACAAGGTGGACCAGCAAGTAGTGAGTGTCCTAATACGAGGTGGAACAGTGAGTGGACACAGTGTTTACACACTCCACAGCAGCACTGCTGTGTCTGATCCACTCACACCCAGCACAACACGTACTACACACTAGACACTGGGGCCACCACCATGTCAGTGGTCACTGCCGTGCTTGAGAAGATCCACTTCCTGGATAGTATCTGCTCTGTGGGGGTCCTGTGTGGTCCTGTGGGGGTTCCTAGCTCATTAAAGCGAATCAGAGTATTAAAGTATACAGAGATCAGATGAGCTACAGGTCTGTAAGTGGAGGTCCTTATGTCAGTGGAGCTGATACAGTGGACAGTGAGTGGAGCTCCTGTATGGTCAGTGGAGCTGATACAGTGGACAGTGAGTGGTTTTAATGTTATGGCTGATCTCTGTATAGTACTATGAGAGTATAGTGTAGTAATTAA